>OU342743.1:351113800-351132908 GCA_910589775.1 Avena eriantha | reverse complement strand
GGTGGAGGCATTTGACGTTGTCCCCCTTTCTTACGCCTTCTGGCATCAGCTAACCAGGTGGGCAGATCCACAAAGATCCTCCTCTCGCCACGGGCAAGCCTGTCCCGCCGCGTCAAAGAAAAGGGCGGCCGCATCTCATTCTTCCTCCAGACCTTCTAACCAACCAAGAGGTGAAAGAAGTCCGCAGACAAAGCTATCCACCAAGCCTACGACTAAGGCCATAAACCGTAGAGCTCGCAAGCCCAAGGAGCTTTTTCCCTCTGATGAGTAAGTCACTTCTTCCTTATCCAATTTTCTGCTTCGTGCTTTTCTTTGTTGTAACTTATTGTTCGTTGTTTGATTAGGCAGGGCTAGGTGGAGGTTCCTCAGAGCGGATCCATCATCGCTTCGCCCCTCCGGCATAGCCCTTCTCCCCCTCGTGGCGACGATTCTCGCCCGCTGAGCCCCATTCACGAGGGTTCAGCGGCTGCTCGGGTTCTAGCCCACCCTCGTCTAGAGGAGGACAACCTCGGTGCAGGGGGAAGGGAAGTGGCTCTGCGAGGGCAGCAGATGCTCCCAGCCCTACTTCGGCTCAGCCGCAACCAGCTATCTCTGAGGTACCAACAGCACCCCTGCCAAGGCAAGCATCAGCACCAGCACCAGCACCAACCGCAGCAGCACAAGCATCAGTAGCAGCACCAACTACCTCCGCCTCGTCTGAGTCTTCAAGGCTCGGCGAGAGAAGACACAACTAGCACCAAAGCTAGCACCAAGGCTGTGCCCAAGGGCAAATCTGCAGCACAAACCTCAACCTCCCAGCAGCAGCCCAAGGGCAAGAAAGCTTCAGACACCGCTAGGGCAGCATCTATCGAGGCTGGACAACACACTCTCGCGTCCATGCTTCCGAAGAAAACCGCACCAAAGAAAAGGCACCTCTACCGGGTCAGCTGCATGCGCAACTTGTTTGCACACCATCCCCACTGCTGCACAAGTTGAGAAGAAAGAGGCCCACGCCAAGGGTTTGATCGCGCCCCACATGCTTACCGGAGAACGATATCCTCCGGCCTTGATCGAGTTCGTCAATAACTGGAACAAGGCGGATTTCGTCCATAACGACGATCTCCCAGAGAAATTTGGGCCTGCCGAGTTGAGTTTGCTGCACAGATGAACACAGCTGCCAAGGCAATCAACCTTGCCGGCTGGATGATGGAGGTACGCTACCTTGCTTTTCTTTAACATGCAGTAGTGCTTAGTGATAAAATCATTAGTCCCCGAGTCTCCGGGGGGGAGTAACTTGTTACTTGGCTGGATGCTCCTTAAAGAACTAGCATAGCTCCCTAGTAACTTTGAATATGCACACACCTAGAGCTAGGTTAAGTTCCACTTGGCCCGGATCTTGTACACTTTGAATATGCATACACCTAGAGCGGGTTAAGTTCCACTTGGCCCGGATCTTGTACACTTTGAATATGCACACACCTAGAGTCGGGTAAGTTCCACTTGGCCCGGATCTTATACACTTCGAATATGCACACACCTAGAGCGGGTTAAGTTCCACTTGGCCCGGGTCTTGTACACTTCGAATATGCACACACCTAGAGCCGGGTTAAGTTCGACTTGGCCCGGATCTTGTACACTTCGAATATGCACACACCTAGAGCCGGGTTAAGTTCCACTTGGCCCGGATCTTGTACACTTCGAATATGCACGCACCTAGAGCCGGGTTAAGTTCCACTTGGCCCGGGTCTTGTACACTTCGAATATGCACATACCTAGAGCCGGGTTAAGTTCCACTTGGCCAGATCTTGTACACTTCGATTTTTCACACACCTAAGCTATCTTTGCTCCTTTCAGGTGACCACCAATCGCCGGAGCACTAAGCTTCAGCGCCTCTTGGACACACACAAGGGGCTACGCTCGAAACATTCTACACTCCTTGCTGAGTTCGAGAAAGAGAAGGGTAAGTTTTCACTTTTACTTTTTCTATCTTTCTTTGTCTTTTTCCGCTGTGAACTAATCTATTATTCGGATTGGGCAGCCGGAGTGGAGGCCGAGAGAACCTCTCATGAGGAAGAACTTGGACCAGATAAAAGGTAAGTCACTTCGGTTACTTAACTTCTGTGCTCTCTTTCCCTTCTCCCTGAGCTCGGCAGATATTCATACCTCGGCTTTGCCGGGTCAACAAACTGTTTCAGCATCTCTGAAGATAGTGTGCTCGTCCTGATATGATGCTGCATTTTCTCGAACAAGCAGGGCAGCACCAGGCGAACTTAAGAAGAAGGATGATGATCTCGCCCTCCTCTAGACCAAAGATGATGAAATTGCCAAGCTTAAGGCAAAAATGAAAAAAACTCAAGGCACTCCACAGATCCGAGATGGATAAAGCTAGCCAAGATTTTACTGAAGAGAGGAGAACGTCTCAACCTCCAAATTGCCGAAGATCAAGAACTTCTGAAGGAGTCCGACACTAATCTTGAGTCGGCGAAAGCTGAACTTGTGCAACTCCGGAAGAGGCGTGACAACTCCACTAAGGAGATGACCCGGATCCACAGCCATATTTCTCGTAAGTTCTTTTCCCAGCCGGCCCGAATCTCTCCGGGTCAACCTCCTTCACCTATTTCACTTGTCTTGTTTTAGACAAATTTCCGGAGGGTGATGCCATTGCAACCACTGCCGTTGCCAAGATCGTCAGAAGAGGGGTACCCCAACTGGTCCTGGCGCTAAAATTATTCCCTATGACATGGAGGACCTGCTGGTCAGCTTATCTTCTCACGTTGAGATCGTGAAGAACTATGGTAAGGATATTCTAGATGTGGCATTCCGGATCTTCAATGCCTTTTGGCCTGATGAAGATACTCCGGAGGGGTCCACTGCTCTAATCAACAAGTTAATGGAGTGCGAGACCTAGCTTGACCTCTGGAGGGAATCCGCCGGACGCGCCGGAGCTGAAACCGTCCTCCACTACGTGCTCACATGGTATGAGAAAATCAATCTCAATCTTCTTGAGCGCATGCGCACCGGATCAAGGTGGTCCAATGATCCAGATTGGATAGCTCGGCGCAAGGCTTGTGCCCATACCCTCATTCAGTATGCCCCCATCCATCAATGGAACGAGGGACCAAGCTTCCTTGCCGCTGCCGACGACGAATATGTCGAAGATGGTTCAGGTGAGGAGGAAGAGGACGAAGCCTCGGACGTCAAAGAAGGTGAAGATGATGATGCTGAAGCCGAGGCCGGAGTTGCACCTGCTGGCGCCGAGTTACCTCCCCCTGCTTCTCCTTGATCACCAACAAACACTTTGCAGTTTATCAGATCCCCGGTATGCCAGGTGCAAATGTATTAAGCACACAAGTTATATTTTGTTACTAAGTTGCTTGTGCCAGATTAACTTGGGCGTAGTCCCCGAGTTTCATTTTCTTGTTTCTCCAATTTCTTGGCCCGACTCGTGTCTACCTTGGTTCAGTTTTATTATTACGAGTCCGAGTTTCAAAAATTGACTTAACAATACTTGGAAACTTTAGGACTAGCTCAAAACATTCAGCATAGTAAAAAACGGGGTAAACATAAAGTTAGTCCAAATAACAAACATCGGCTCGATTAAGTTCTTTTCCTTAGTCATTTTTCGTGTGCTACGCAATTCCCAACTTGTTCTCTTGCTTGCCATGAAGCCAAATCTTGTTGGACAGCAGCAAGTCGAAGAGTTGAGTTTTTGGTGCTCACACACTACTAATCCGGCTTAGGTAGAAGCAACTTACGCCAGCCGACATAAAAATAAATGAAAATGTAGAAAACAATAAATATCACTAAGGCAGTCCCCGAGTTACTGCTCGAGGTGCCAAGATTTCATTGATAAACTCATTGCCGACATACATACCGACATATGAGAGAGTCGGATACACACACTTCTTTGCTAAGTGTAGAACGACGAAGAAGTAGATCTATGTTCCATGGATGCTTAGATTCTTCGCCAGACCTGTCCGCCTTGTTCTTCTCCTGTGGTTTTGCATCGATGAGATAATACGAGTCATTGTGCAATGCTTTGCTCACAATGAACGTCCCTTCCCATGGGGGGGATAGCTTATGCATGCCCAGTACGTTGTACCACCGCAGTACCAGATCACCTTCCCGGAAGACCCGAGGGTTAACTTTCCGGCTATGATAGCGTCGGAGATTTTTCTGATATATGGCGGATCTCGACAATGCCAATTCTCTCGCTTCTTCCAGCAGACCACATCATTTGTCGGCCTTCTCGCACTTTGGCTTCTGTGTATGGGTGACCCTAGGTGAGTCGTGATCTATGTCGGCTGGTAATACAGCTTCTGCCCCATATACTAGAAAGAATGGTGTATAGCCTATTGATCGATTCGGAGTTTTTCTTAAACTCCACAGTACCGCTGGTAGTTCTTCTATCCAGCACCCCGCTGATCTTTGCTGCGGCTCAATGGGTCGGGGTTTTATCCCGGATAATACTAATCCGTTGGATCTTTCCACTTGTCCGTTCTATGCAGGGTGGGCTACCGAGGCAACGTCCAGTCGGATCTTCTTATCTCGGTAGAATCACGCAAATGCTCCTTCAGCAAAATTTGTGCCATTATCTGTTATGATACTGTGAGGATAGCCGTATCTCAATATGTCTTTGAGGAATGTCACGGCCATAGCTCCATCACATTTCTTATTGGCTTCACTTCAATCCATTTTGTAAACTTATCAACCATGACTAAGATGTGGGTCATGTTCCCTCTCACTGGTTTAAACGAGCCAACCATGTCCAAACACCATCCAACAAATGGCCAGGTAATTGGTATTGTCTTGAGTTCCGACATTGGCATATGTGTCATGGTTTCATACCTATGACAGCCATTGCATTTTCTTACTAGATCTTCTACTTGTTCCAAGGCACTTGGCCAGTAGAACCCATGCCGGAAAGCTTTTGCCACTAAAGCTCTAGATGAGGTGTGATGCCCACATTCCCCTTGATGTATATCCCGAAGGATGTCAAGCCCTTCTTCCGGGTCAACACATCGTTGGAGGACGTTTGTGACACTTCTCTTGTATAGTTCGGCATTGATAATTGTGTATGCCTTTGTGCGCCTCTGAATTTGCCTGGAAAGCACCTCTCACTGGGCAAAGTTCCGTCCTTCAAGAATTGAAATATGGGCAACCCAAGATGGTATAGCTCGCATTGGAAACACATCCTCATCTATTTCCATTTGCTCCACCGGCATAACCTCGGCCGGATCGCGCTGCGCAGTCCCCGGGTTCTGCGAAGCAGTCCCTGGGTTTCTTGAACCACTTCCCACGTCAATGTCCATGGGTACAGCTCCGGACTCCGGATCTACCGGATGTAGATTGAGTCGGTTTCTAGGACGGCCTGATAGATGGTTTTCTGAGGTGTTCTAGTGCTACACCTGGTGGAATTTCTTGTCGGGTTTATCCGAGCTTCGACAATACATTGGCAGCCTCGTTTTCCAGCCGGGGTACATGGTGAAACTCGCATCCCTCAAATACCCAGATATTTTTGCACATGGAATCTATACAATGCCATGTTTGCATCAAGAGCGTCCCATTGCCTCGAGACTTGCTGAACTACCAAAACCGAGTCGCCAAAGCATTGGATCCGACGTATTCCAATTTCTTTTGCCACTTTGAGCCCATGCACAAAGTGCTTCATATTCGGCGACATTGTTTGACGCTAGAAAATGGATCTGCAACACATACTTCAGCTGGTCGTTCTTTGGCGAGGTAAGTACAACTCCGGCGCCTAACCCGGTTTTTGTTTTTGATCCACCAAAGTGCATTCTCCAGTAGTTCGGATCTGGTAATGGCGGTTTGTATTGCATCTCGGCCCCAATCCACGAAAAAGTCGGCCCACAGCCTGAGACTTGATCGCATCTCTCCTGTCGTATTGCGGTCCATAAGGGGCTAGCTCAATTGCCCATTTGCGATTCGGCCGCTTGCATCCTTGTTACTCATTATCTCAGATATGGGGGCTTCACATATCACATTGATTGGGTGTTCTTCAAAATAGTGCTTCAGCTTTTTTGCTGCCATGTACACACCATATGCCATTTTCTGATAGTGAGGATAGTTTGCTTTGATGCGGATACTTACCTCGCTCAGGTAATAAACTGGCCTCTGCACCGACTTACCCTCTTCGCCGCGGCTCTACCACTATTACTGCACTTACCACTCGGTTGGTTGCGGCTATATAGAGCAACATTGGCTCTTTGATAGTGGAGAAGCTAACACCGGTACAGTGGCTAACATTTTCTTTAATTGGAATAAAGGCTTCGTTGGCCTGCTGTGTCCATACGAACTTGTCCACTTTTTTCATTAGGGGATAGAGAGGCAATGCCTTTTCTCCATCCGACATACAAACCGACTTAAGATGCCAGACAACTAGTGACTTCTGGACATCGTTAAGACACTTCGGCAGCTCCATCGCTCTATGGCTCGGATTTTAGTTGGTGGTTAACTTCGATACCTCGGCTGGATACAAGAAATCCGAGTAATTTTGCAGCCGGGACACCGAAGGTACATTCTTTCGGGTTAAGCTTCATTCGGAATCTTCTTAGGTTCGCGAACGTTTGCCTGATATCATCAAGAGCGTCTTGCTTTCCTGGTTTTTATAACACATCATCCACATACACTAGCACATTTCGGCCGATTTGGTCGTAGTAACATTTTTGCATACAATCTTTGGTATGTTGCCCTTGCATTACGTAAACCAAACGGCATGGTGCGATAGCAATAAGCCCCATACGGGGTAGATACAACACAGTCTTTATTTGATTATCGGATTCCAGTGGTATCTGGTGGGAAACCAGAATAGCATCTATGAATGACAATAGTTCACACCCAGCAGGAGTGGAATGGATCTTTTGGGCACGCCTTATTCAGGTTTGTGTAATCGATGCACATACACCAAGCGGCAGAGAGGTTGCTTCACCGGCCTTGCTCCGGGTCTCACATTCAAAGAGTCCTCGCCAACGCCCTCGGGACACCTTGCAAGTCCTGTGGGGACCAAGCAAAAATATCCTGATTCTCACGGAGGAAGGTTGACGAGCTTGATTTCCTATTTGTCATTTAACCCGGCACCAATTGTTACTGTGCGCTCTGGGAATAGATCATCAACAGGCACTTTCTTCGTATCTTTCGTTGCTTGAAACGAAACACTTCCATGCGGGTTACTTAACGCCGGCATATACTGCTGAACGGACTGAGCCAATGCCGCCACCTCCAAGATCTTTCTCTTTTCCTATGCGATTACGAGTGACTCGGCCAGGTTAGACCCGGCCGACGCACACTCAATGGAACGTCGGAAATCTCTAGCCATGGTAATTACTCCATTCAGCCCGGGGCAACTTCATCTTCAAGTAACTGATGTGACAACTTGCCATGAATTTGTTCAAGGCAGCCCTTCCGAGTAACGTGTCGATACACACTTTCTAGGTTCACCACCATCAAACTCCAAATTTTCAGTTCGGCGGTTATCTCTTGTGCGAATAGCAACGTCTACCGGACCTTGCCAATGGGTTCACAGGAAATGCCTGGCACAATTGCCATGGAATGTGTTCTTGTGGCCTGGAGCATGTTCTCCGAGATACCCAACCTTGCGCATGTATCCACATACATTATATTGACGTTGTTGCCATTGTCAATCAACACCTTGGAAAATCTCACATTGATGTTTGGCCCGATAAACATCGGGTCCAAGCACTAACGCATATGAACCAGGGCTAGGCATGAGCTTTGGGTGCATCCTTGATATTCTAGGTGACTGCGACCAAGGCATAATACCTCGTCACTATGGGCATTACCGCATTCACCTCCATATGTCGGCGCTGCAAACTCTTTCTATATGTTTCCTCCGTAGTAACACACACTAACTCAGGTGATGCTCTTTGTATTCATTTCTCTCTACATTTCCGGGTACCTTTGATCTGGCTGATGTTGGTTTTCCACCTGATGCACTGCCCCTTCTCTCATGGTTTTTTCATACCTCGGCGGAGGGTGGTGGCAACATTAACTGTTGCGTGTTTGCCTCCGGAGAGTAATTGCTGCCGGGGTAACTCCTGCCGACGTTGATCATCCTGAGGTGCCTGAGCATTCCCCGAACCACTTGTTCTATCTTCCTCAGCCACTCACATTTCCGAGTCGTATGACTCGCCGGGTTACTCGAATTTAGTGTGTGAAACTTACACGGCTGATCCAGCATTGCCTCATAGGTATACCTCGGACGTCCTTTTTTTCTTGCCACTGTTTCTTTTGTTCTGGCGTCCAAGTTTTCTTGCCATCATTTCTTGGAGTCCATTGCCCTCCAGTTTTCTGGCGCTGACTACTCCCCTTCCTACGGGTTGGTCTTGATTGACAGCTGCAACTTGTTGCGAACTGTATCTGTAATCCTGCCTATGATCTCTTCTGTTACCCAGGTAATCATTCCGCTGGGATGATCCGGCTCCATCTCGCTGGTAGTTACTCCTTATTCGACTCGTTTGGCGTAAGACGGGGTTGAGTCGGATCCCCCAAAGCATACGAATCAGCAATTCGGATCGTCTCTGCTAGTGTAGTTGGCATATCCCTTTGTAACCTTTGCACAGCATGCTTGCATATCTACACCCTTGTGCAAACCAAGCTATGGCATGTGACTTAATCACGCCCTCACATGAGTTTCGCACTGTGCACCACCGGGTTAAGAACTGCCGGTCATTCTCATTCGGTCTTTGCTTGCACATTGCTAGGGTCTGTGGCCTATTCGGCTTCTGATACGTGCTCGAGAAGTTACTGACAAACATTTCCTCAAAATCTATCCAACAGTTGATACTTCCAGGTGGTAAATTGTTTAGCCATACCCTTGCTGGCCCTTCCAGCATCTGAGGTACCTATCTCCCAGCCCATCTCAAGTTGCCTGTATCAATTTTTCACCGCTGTCGCGTAGTTGATCAACCAATCCTCCGGCTTCGTGCTACCGTCATATGTTTTTGTGCCTCTAGGTAACTGGAAGTTAGGTACTGGAGGCTCCTTCATGATCCCGGGCCCAAAACAGGTAGGACCTGGAGGACCCTAACACTTGATTTGCTTCGACCTATAAAGCCGATCCAGTTTTAACCTAGCATCGTCAGGCATCAAGTTCATGCTTCCCAATCTTGACCCTATCACGTGATAGTCTGGCCTAGGGTATCCTGCGTTCACCATCTCTGAATCACCATCATTGTATCTATCTTGCTCCTGTGGAGCGGCTCTCTGTTGCATACCTTGGCCGGCACTTCGCTCTGGCCGTGGTAGATTCCGCTGCTGCGGTTGCCCTGCACCCGCCGAGTTACGATGTCCGGCATTGCCATCACAGCGTGTTCCCTGACCGGCATTGCCTTGGTCGCGGTTACCTCGGCCAGCTTCACCTCGGCTCACACTTCGTCGATCCTCATTTCCCTGCACTACTTTTCCTTTCCCTGCCCTTGCCGGGTCATATGGGACTATCTGTTTGTTTCTCGTCGCCGACGTTACCACCTCCTCTCTTCTTGGGCCACCATGAGGGGACGATGCAGCTCCAAGCAGATTTCTCTGGGTTACCTACTACTGAGTGAACGACCTTGGAGGCCCCAACTCTAGCCGGATTAGCCCTAAGCAACTCTTCATTTGTCTGTTCGCGATCCGAAACTAACTCATTGACCCTATCTTCTGTCTCTGGCGGGCTTCACCCGTCACACCCTCTAACTCGGATGCAGCTGCATTTACTGCTCTGAGGTTCTTTGCCGGGGTACTATACTTCGGCAACCCCACGGACAGAATGTTCTCTGATTCCTCAACTCTAGTATCACCCTCTTTGTCTCATTTCACTAATGAGGGTTTCTCCCATTCACTTTTACAACATCTACATTATTTGCCTTTGCGTACTCATGCAGTGTCATGTTCAACGACTGCTGAGCCGCTGCTATCTTTTTCGAACCCTCTAGTATTTTCTGCCTAGTCTCCTCTAATTCGGCCTGTGCCCGAGCGGATCTACTGCAGGTGCTATGGGGCTCTCTAGGCTATCTATCGCCTGCTGCAGCACATTCTCTGGCCTCTCTAGTGGAGGACCTCTACTTTTCCTTGGTGCCTTGGGTGTTACCTCCGGATCTGGTGCGGATCCTTGCTCGCGCCAGCGCAGGCGCAGTCATCATCACCACGGCACGGTCAGGGGAGCGAGTGATACGCGCCCCACGAGCCACGCTAAGGGGTGGCTCACCTCCCTCGACGACGTGCCGCGGATGAACCCACGACACATCGACATCGACGTAGATCTTGTGCGCGCCAATCTTGACGAAGAGGCATTACACGGGAGAGGTCGCTTGCCGAAGCAGCCAACATTGTCGCTGACAAATTCCAGCGCTCCAAAGCGCTGAACAAAGCCCGGAGACAATGCGTTCGCCCGGTGCCGATGAGGTTTCCCCACCCCTTTCCGTGTCCGGATCTTCACTCCTGCTAGCGCCGCTAGCCCCACGGTGGCGCCATGGATAGGCTAAAGGTGGGGACAAGATGCACTTAGAGGAATCTAGGGAGGGATAGTGTGGTAATTCCACACATAGATGCTTTGTATTCAATAAAGTTTCCAAGGTTTACAAGTGCTCCTTGAGCTATATTGGGGAGAGGAGGAAGAAAGAACTCTTTTACTCTCACCACCGCTTTGCTCTCAGGAACCCTCTTCCAAATGCTCATCAACTAGTCAAGAACCAAGTAAAACCCAACCCTTTATACAGATGCCCTAGCCCTCCTTATATAGGGGTGGCTAATTCTCTAATTAGGGCATACGTGGAGGCATATTCCAAGGAATATGCCTCCTCCCAAAATAGAAAATCGACCGGGTCACTTTTCCCCCATCATAAGCCATGCAGAGGCTACGTGAGCCTCTGCGGCGCGAGCGTCATCCGACACAGGCAACGTCACCCTTGTCGGCCACGCCTCGGTGGTCCTTCTCTCTGTCCGCATCGCTCACGCTCCAGCGTACAGTGGACACCTTTTGACCAGCGAGATACCTTCCTTCTCTTGCAAGCCTGATATAACCCCGATCATGCCTGGTTGATCCAGCCACACCGGTACATGCATTAACAAGTTAATATAATCTTGCCGGCATACGACATAAGTCGTCCAGGGACTCAGTTAGGTGGACATCCTCTGGTCCGGGTTACACCGTCGATTCGGCCTGCCTTGAGGTGACTCGGACAGCACTTGCTTTGACCGTGCCATACCCGGGCTAATCGGCCATTATACCCCGGCGTGACCCTACCCGAGGGTATCCCCCAACATCGATACACGCTTCCACTCCATTTTTGCCATATATTAGTGCGTGCGGTGTGATGGTTTAAAAAGGACGAGCTTCTTATCTTGCAAGAAAGAGTTCACTGGTGTAGTGGTTAGTATCTGGTGGGTGTTTATGAGGTCTTGAGTTCGATCCCTTTGGGGTCCTATTTTGCCATATGTGCGAATTTGCTGAGTTGGCAATCATGTTACACCACATAGACATGACATGGAGTGATATTGCTGAGTTGAGAGTCATGTCATTGTTTTTTTCTCAGAATTTACCCATAACGACCATTTAAATTCGTCATAGTCTACCAAATAAAAGACTCCATACCAGTTCTATCTATCTATGCCCTTTTTGTGTTAGGACATCATGACCTTCTTGACTAAATTGGTCATTATTTTTCAAGGTTTGGACCCTCCTAAATTTCCAACGACCAAGTGGTTCAGAATGGTCATAGATCTATGACAAAAAATGCATGGTCGTTAAGATTTCTTGTAGTGCCAGTGGATCAATGTGTTTTAGGAAAAGAATACACATGCAATGTCACTGGTGGATCGATGTGGTTGAGGAAAAAAGCACACATGCAATGAATCTAGTAGATCCATGTGGTTTAGGAAAAGAACGCACATGCAAATGTCACTAGTGGATCCATGTGGTTTAGTAAAATAACACACATGCAAATGTCACGAATCGATCAATATGGTTTTGGAAAACAACACACATGCAAATGTCTTTGTTGGATCAATGTGTTTAGGAAAAGAACACACATGCAATTTCACTAGTGGATCCATGTGGTTTAGGAAAACAACACACATCCAATGTCACCAGTGCATCCATGTGGTTTAGGAATAGAACACACATGCAATGACACTAGTGGATCCACGTGGTTTAGTAAAAGAACACACATGCAATGACTCTGGTGGATCCACGTGGCTTAGGAAAAGAACACACATGAAATGACACAAGTGGATCAATGTGGTCTAGGAAAAAAACATGCAATGACTCCAAAGGATCAATGTGCTTTAGGAAAAGAACACACATGCAAATATCACCAATGGATACATGTGGTTTAGGAAAAGAACACACATGCAAATGACTCTAGTTGATCCATGTGGTATATAGTGAAAGAACACACATGCCAATGACTCTAGTGGATCCATGTGGTTTAGGAAAAGAACACACATGCAATGACTCTAGTGGATCCATGTGGTTAGGAAAAGAACACACATGCAATGCCATCAGTGGATCCATGTGGTTCACAAAAAGAACACACATGCAATGACACTAGTGGGATCAATGTAGTTCAGGAAACACACATGCAATGTCATCAGTGGATCCATGTGGTTTAGGAAAAGAAACACACATGCAATGACACTAGTGGATCAATGTAGTTTAGGAAAAGAACACACATGCAATGTTATCAATGGATCTATGTGGTTCAGGAAAATAACACACATGCAATGACACCAGTGGATCACTATGGTTCAGGAGAAGAACACATGTGTAATGTCACCAGTGGATCCATGCAGTTTAGGAAAAGAACGCACATACAATGACACTGGTGGATCAATGTCATTTAGGAAAAAAACACGCATGCAAATTTCACTAGTGGATCCATGTGGTTTAGGAAAAGAACACACATGCAATGACTCCAGTGGAGCAATGTGGTTTAGGCAAATAACACACATGCAAATATCACTAGTGGATCAATGTGTTTTACGACCAAAACACACATGTAATGACACCAGTGGATCAATATGGTTTAGGAAAGAACACACGTGCAATGTCACCAGTGGATCCATGTGTTTCAAGAAAAGAACACACATCGACATACACTAGTGGATCAATGTAGTTCAGGAAAAGAACATACATGCAATGTCACTAGTGGATGCATGTGGTTTAGTCAAAGAACACACATGTAATGACACCAGTGGATCAATGTGGTGGAAAAGAACACACATCCAAATGTCACTACTGGATCCATGTGATTTAGGAAAAGAACACACATGCAATGACTCCAGTGGATCCATGTGGTTTGGGAAAATGACACACATGCAAATGTCACCAGTGGATCAATGTGTTAGAGGAAAAATAACACGCATGCAATGTCACCAGGTGATTCATGTGGTTTAGGAAAATGACACATATGCAATGTCACCAGTGGATCCATGTGGTTTACGAAACGAACACACATGCAATGACACTAGTGGATCCATGTGGTTTAGGAAAACACATATAAAATGACACTAGCGGATCCATGGGTCTATGAAAAGAACATACATGCAAATGACACCAGTGGATCAATGTGGTTCAGGAAAAAAACACATGTGCAATGACGCCAGTGTGATTAATGTGGTTGAGGAAAAAGAGCACACATGCATGACACCACTGGACCATGTGGTTCAGGAAAGCAACACACATGAAATGTCACTAGTGGATCCATGTGGTTAGGAAAAGAACAGACATGCAAAGACTCTAGTGTAGCAATGTGGTTTAGGAGAATAACACACATGCAAATGTCACTAGTGGATTAATGTGTTTTAGGACAAAAATACACATGTAATGACACAAGTGGATCAATGTGGTTTAGGGAAACAACACACGTGCAATGTCACTAGTGGATGCAATGTCACAGTGGATCAATGTGTTCTAGGAAAATAACACGCATGCAATGTCACCAGTGGATCCATGTGGGTTAGGAAAATGACACATATGCAATGTCATGAGTGGATCCATGTGGCTTAGGAACGAACACACATGCAATGTCACGAGTGGATCCATGTGGTTTAGGAAAAACACATATAAAATGAGACCAGCGGATCCATGTGGGTCTATGAAAAGAACATACATGCAAATGACACCAGTGGATCAATGTGGGTTCAGGCAAAGAACACATGTGCAATGGTGCCAGTGGATCAATGTGGTTGAGGAAAAGAGCACACATCCAATGACACCATTGGATCAATGTGGTCCAGGAAAAGAACACCATGCATTGTCACTAGTGTATCAATGTGGTTTAGTAAAATAAACACACATGCAAATGTCACTAGTGGATCAATGTGAGATAGTAAAGGAATACACATGAAATGACTTAAGTGGATCCATGTGTTTAGGAAAAGAACACACATCCAAATGTCATCTGTTGATAAATGTGTTTTAGGAAAAGAAACACACATGCAATGAAACTAGTGGATCCATGTGGTTTAGGAAAAGAACACACATGCAATGAAACTAGTGGATCCTGTGGTTAGGAAAAGAACACACAAGAAATGCCTCATGTGGATCCATGTGGTTTAGGAAAAGAACACACATGCAATGACACTTGTGGATCAATGCGGATTAGGAATGGAACACACATGCAATGACACTGGTGGATCAATGTGGATTAGGAATGGAACACACATGCAATGACTCCAGTGGAGCAATGTGGTTTAGGAAAAGAACACACATGGAAATGTCACTAGTGGATCAATGTGGTTTAGGAAAAGAACACACATGCAAATGTCACTAGTGGATCCATGTGGTCTAGGAAAAGAAAACACATGCAAATTACTCTACTTGATCCATGTTGTTTAGGAAAAGGAACACACATGCAATGTCAGTAGTGGATCAATGTTGGTTTAGGAAAATACACATGCAAATGTCACCAGTCGATGAATGTGGTTTAGGAAAAGAACATACATGTAATTCCACCATTGAATCAATGTGGTTGAGGAAAATACCACACATGAAAATGTCACAAGTGGATCAATGTGGTTTAGGAAAAGAACACACATGCAATGACTCTTGTGGATCTATGTGGTTTAGTAAAAGAACACACATGCAAATATCACTAGTGGATCAATGTGTTTTAGGAAAAGAACACACATGCAAATGTCACTAGTGGATCCATGTGGTTTAGGAAAAGAACACACATGCAATGTCACGAGTGGATCCATGTGGCTTAGGAAAAGACACACATGCAATGACACCAGTGGATCCATGTGGTCTAGGAAATAACACACATGCAATGACTCTAGTGGATCCATGTGGCTTAGGAAAAGAACACACATGCAATCACACAGCAGATCCATGTGGCACTACAAGTGGAACCCCCATATAGCAATGTATATGTTCCAACGCTTTCAGAATGCGTTGCAAAATCTGACTATAGCCACATATGTTTGTGTTGGAAAGCCCATGCATTGCCGGCGATCGAACGGTAACATGTATCATGTGTGAGCCGTCTATAAGTCATGACTTGTCAATGCTAATTAGGCGTACAAATTTGGAGATATGTCGAGTCAAGATCTAGTGTGCTAGGTTTGAGTCTAACCATATAAGAGTTATTTCATCTCTCTATTTTATTTTTCTTGTACACATATAAATTTTGATACTCCCTCCAACCCAAATTAATTGACTTTGATTTGCCTACATTCGGATGTATCTAGCACTAAAACTGTGTATAGATACATTCGAATCTAGAAAAATCGAAGTCAATTAATTTGGGTTAGAGGGAGTAATAATTTTTGTAATATAATAAATTAAAATGCATGTTATCTAAGCCTGTAACTTTATTTCAGTCAGTTTAGTTGGAAAAAAATTGAGAGCTAAGACAACCGAATATTATATGGAGGTGGAAAAAACAATTTCCTCTACCTCCACTTTTCCCGTTATCCCATTTCCCATGGTTTCTTCCCTATGATTCCTTTTAGTACTATGTTAATTGACTGCCCACGATTTTTCCTTATTTATAAAGGCGTCCATGTTCTTCGCTATGCATGGTATGGTCCCACCTTCCATAGAATTAAATCGTGATACTAGGTTACTTAAAATATAATAAAGAGAAAAGTAAGATAACCACCACACACTATATCCTCTCCTCCCCGTTACCACCGCCCGCAGGTCGTGGGTTGACCTAATCAATACCCTCCCTCAAAAAAAAGGAAGCAATCCCCAAGATTGCAGGTCAGCTGCACATTATCCCGGGGCCGCACAAACTCCTCGTCCTTCTCGCGGTCCTAATCAACTCTTCTCACATCTGACGACATCGTACCCTGGTTAGCCGCCCGCAACTACATGAAGGAGGGCACTCCTGCACCGCCGCCCTAGCCTACGACGTCCTCATGTTTAAGGCTGTCGCGTACTCGCCGGTTTCGGCAAGCTACTGCTCGGTGCTCGAGATCATCGGTGTTTAGTAATCCAACGGCCTCATCATCCCCATCCATGTTGCGCACCCTGATGGCCTGATGCGATCTCAATCAGGTTTGTCTATTCTTGCTTATGTTTTTAGTAATTTCGTGATGATCCTATCCGTTGGCCGTTGCAAATCCTGATAATGACCGACCATTAATAGATTGTATGGGCCATGTCCGATCCCATTTGCACCCCCATCCTCTAATTAATTTAGTTTTAAATTGGTCGTTTCCATATAGAATGATTAGTACTCCAGGCAACTACATGCTAGTTGATTAATAGAAAAAAATTCTTTTCACTTATTGTTTAGGTTCTCGTGGAACAGTAGATTCAACAGAGTAAACTTCCTATTGTTCAATGCAATGATCAACACGTGAGGAACATAGAAAATGAGAATACGATGCATATATAAAGATGCTGCTGAATAATCTCGTTTGTAGTGATGAAGAATCATGGCAGATCTAATGTTGAAGAGGATGGAGATTATCAGGACGACACTAGTGCCAATGAACGAGGTAAAGAATAAGGTATTCAGTATTGATGATAAGAAGTCTGAATGTTTCACTAATTAGTTGTTGCCGGATCAAGATCAGATAAAAATGGTGGGAGGAAAAAGCTGAAACACACGTTATATATATATATACTGTATACTCAACAGGTTGGCACCACACAGTTTAGTAGTGAGAGGTGGTTTATCTTTTTGACCTCCCTCTATGTAGCTCCCAAATTATTTCCTGATAGCTGAAGGTCATTCATCCGCACTCGGGCGATGTGGAGCCTCTTCTGTAGTTGCTATTGCATCATTCATTCTGTAAGTTGTCTATTTCCATACGCTTGTTTAATTGATACCATGGGTACTCCTTAGCGCTCAATATACTTAAGGTTGATACTCCTTCAATTTTTTAATCTACTAAGCATGTTTTCTTTCTCAGTAGCTCTATATTACTAATGTTCAATACTTGTTTGTTGTAGATTCGAAAGCCAATGGATGATGCAGGGCCAAGATGTTGATTGTAAGCTGGAGATTGGTGCTACACCAGATACTTTAGGATATCTTTCCATGTGCATTTTTTAGAATAAAATCGTGTATTATTTGATCATGTTCAATGTAATGCGACTATGTTGATTTAATATATGAGATCTTATTTACAATATTGTGTCCCCTATCTGTTGTTGATTAATATGAGGCTTACTTACAATATTGCGCCCCTTACTCCGGGAGTGGTATTGAGGTACTGACTGTTATTAGCATGTATAAAATTAATATGAATGGAGGATCAAAATCCAGTGATGCAATATAACTACCAAGCATAATGGGCGGTGGTAGGCAGCCTATATATATGTTGCTATATTACAAAGCTTTTTACATCGTGTACCAACACAGTATATGCGGGTACTATAGAACCTTGCAACGCCAGCAACGACAACGCATTCTAATTTGTTGGTGTTCAACTTATCAACGCTTATATGTACATTTGGCAGCACATCGATGCGTTGTTGAAGGGGGGTTCTTATTGTAGTGTGGTTTAGGAAAAGAATACACATGCAATGACACCAGCGGATCAATGTGGTTTCGGTAAGACACACATGCAATGACTCCAGTGGTTCAATGTGGTTTAGGAAAACTAACACCATGCAAATGTCACCACTGGATCCATGTGGTTTACGAAAGCACACACATGCAAATGACTCTAGTTGATCCATGTGGTATAGGAAAAGAACACACATGCAAATGACTCTAGTGGATCCATGTGGATTAGGAAAGAACACACATGCAATTTCACAAGTGGATCCATTGTGGTTTAGGAAAAGAACACACATGCAATGACTCAAGTGGATTCCATGGTGCTTTACAAAAAGAACACACATGCAAATGTCACTAGTGGATCAATGTGTTTTAGGAAAAGAACACACACAAATGTCACTAGTGGATTCATGTGGGTTTAGGAAAAGAACACACATGCAGTGACTCCGGTGGAGTAATATGGTTTAGATGAAAATAACACGCATGCAAATGTCACTAGTGGATCAATTTGTTTTAGGAAAAAAACACATGTAATGACACCAGTGGATCAATGTGGTTTAGGAAAAGAACACAGCTGCAATGTGACCACTAGATCCATGTGGTTCAGGAAAAGATACACTCATCCAATGGCACTAGTAGATCAATGTAGTCCAGGAAAGAACAGACATCAATATCACCGGTGGATGCATGTGGTTTAGGAAAAGAACACAGATGTAATGACACCAGTGGATAAATGTGGTTTT
Organism: Avena eriantha; assembly: GCA_910589775.1. Taxonomy (NCBI): domain Eukaryota; kingdom Viridiplantae; phylum Streptophyta; class Magnoliopsida; order Poales; family Poaceae; genus Avena; species Avena eriantha. The sequence continues at coordinate 351,114,205 of OU342743.1, read as the reverse complement.
AGGAAAAGAACACACATCCAAATGTCACTAGTGGATCCATGTGGTTTAGGAAAAGAACACACATGCAAATGTCACCAATGGTAATCAATGTGTTGTAAGAAAAATAACACCATGCAATGTCACTAGTGGATCCATGTGGTTTAGGGAAATGACACATATGCAATGTCACCAGTGGATCCATGTGGTTTAGGAACAGAACACACATGCAATGACACTAGTGGATCCATGTGGGTTAGGAAAACAACACATATAAAGACAACAGCGGATCCATGTGGTCTATGAAAAGAACATACATGCAAATGACACCAGTGGACCAATGTGGTTCAGTAAAGAACACACGAGTAATGACGCTAGTGGATCAATGTGGTTGAGGAAAAAGAGCACACATGCAATGACACCAGTGGA
>OU342743.1:350848591-351112800 GCA_910589775.1 Avena eriantha | reverse complement strand
ATCATTGCATTGAACAATAGGAAGTTTACCTGTTGAATCTACTGTTCCACGAGAACCTAAACAATAAGTGAAAAGAATTTTTTTCTATTAATCAACTAGCATGTAGTTGCCTGGAGTACTAATCTTCTATATGGAAACGACCAATTTAAAACTAAATTAATTAGAGGATGGGGGTGCAAATGGGATCGGACATGGCCATACAATCTATTAATGGTCGGTCATTATCAGGATGCAACGGCCAACGGATAGGATCATCACGAAATTACTAAAAACATAAGCAAGAATAGACAAACCTGATTGAGATCGCATCAGGCCATCAGGGTGCGCAACATGGATGGGGATGATGAGGCCGTGGATTACTAAACACCGATGATCTCGAGCACCGAGCAGTAGCTTGCCGAAACCGGCGAGTACGCGACAGCCTTAAACATGAGGACGTCGTAGGCTAGGGCGGCGGTGCAGGAGTGCCCTCCTTCATGTAGTTGCGGCGGCTAACAGGGTACGATGTCGTCAGATGTGAAGAGTTGATTAGGACCGCGAGAAGGACGAGGAGTTTGTGCGGCCCCGGATAATGTGCAGCTGACCTGCAATCTTGGGATTGCTTCCTTTTTTTGAGGGAGGTATTGATTAGGTCAACCCACCTGCGCTGGTAACGGGGAGGAGAGGATATAGTGTGTGGTGGTTATCTTACTTTTCTCTTTATTATATTTTAAGTACCTAGTATCACGATTTATTCTATGGAAGGTGGGACCATACCATGCATAGCGAAGAACATGGACGCCTTTATAAATAAGGAAAATCGTGGGCAGTCCATTAACATAGTACTAAAAGGAATCATAGGGAAGAACCATGGGAAATGGGATAACGGGAAAGTGGAGGTAGAGGAAATTGTTTTTTCCACCTCCATAATTATTTCGGTTGTCTTAGCTCTCAATTTTTTTCCAACTAAACTGACTGAAATAAAGTTACAGGCTTAGATAACATGCATTTTAATTTATTATATTACAAAAATTATTACTCCCTCTAACCCAAATTAATTGACTTCGATTTTCTAGATTCGAATGTATCTATACACATGTTTTAGTGCTAGATACATCCGAATGTAGGCAAATCAAAGTCAATTAATTTGGGTTGGAGGGAGTATCAAAATTTATATGTGTACAAGAAAAATAAAATAGAGAGATGAAATAACTCTTATATGGTTAGACTCAAACCTAGCACACTAGATCTTGACTCGACATATCTCCAAATTTGTACGCCTATTAGCATTGACAAGTCATGACTTATAGACGGCTCACACATGATACATGTTACCGTTCGATCGCCGGCAATGCATGGCTTTCCAACACAAACATATTGGCTATAGTCAGATTTGCAACGCATTCTGAAAGCGTTGGAACATATACATTGCTATATGGGGTTCCTACTTGTAGTGCCACATGGATCTGCTGTGTGATTGCATGTGTGTTCTTTTCCTAAGCCACATGGATCCACTAGAGTCATTGCATGTTGTGTTATTTTTCCTAAGACCACATGGATCCACTGGTGTCATTGCATGTGTGTTCTTTTCCTAAGCCACATGGATCCACTCGTGACTTGCATGTGTGTTCTTTCTTCCTAAACCACATGGATCCACTAGTGACATTTGCATGTGTGTTCTTTTCCTAAAAACACATTGATCCACTAGTGATATTTGCATGTGTGTTCTTTTACTAAACCACATAGATCCACAAGAGTCATTGCATGTGTGGTTCTTTTCCTAAACCACATTGATCCACTTGTGACATTTTCATGTGTGGTATTTTCCTCACCACATTGATTCAATGGTGGAATTACATGTATGTTCTTTTCCTAAACCACATTCATCGACTGGTGACATTTGCATGTGTATTTTCCTAAACCACATTGATCCACTACTGACATTGCATGTGTGTTCCTTTCCTAAACAACATGGATCAAGTAGAGTAATTTGCATGTGTTTTCTTTTCCTAGACCACATGGATCCACTAGTGACATTTGCATGTGTGTTCTTTTCCTAAACCACATTGATCCACTAGTGACATTTCCATGTGTGTTCTTTTCCTAAACCACATTGCTCCACTGGAGTCATTGCATGTGTGTTCCATTCCTAATCCACATTGATCACCAGTGTCATTGCATGTGTGTTCCATTCCTAATCCGCATTTGATCCACAAGTGTCATTGCATGTGTGTTCTTTTCCTAAACCACATGGATCCACATGAGGCATTTCTTGTGTGTTCTTTTCCTAACCACAAGGATCCACTAGTTTCATTGCATGTGTGTTCTTTCCTAAACCACATGGATCCACTAGTTTCATTGCATGTGTGTTCTTTTCCTAAAACACATTTATCCACAGATGACATTTGGATGTGTGTTCTTTCCTAAACCACATGGATCCACTTAAGTCATTTCATGTGTATTCCTTACTATATCACATTGATCCACTAGTGACATTTGCATGTGTGTTATTTTACTAAACCACATTGATACACTAGTGACAATGCATGTGTGTTCTTTTCCTGGACCACATTGATCCACTGGTGTCATTGGATGTGTGCTCTTTTCCTCAACCACATTGATCCACTGGCACCATTGCACATGTGTTCTTTGCCTGAACCACATTGATCCACTGGTGTCATTTGCATGTATGTTCTTTTCATAGACCACATGGATCCGCTGGTCTCATTTATATGTGTTTTCCTAAACCACATGGATCCACTCGTGACATTGCATGTGTGTTCGTTTCCTAAGCCACATGGATCCACTCATGACATTGCATATGTGTCATTTTCCTAACCCACATGGATCCACTGTGACATTGCATGCGTGTTATTTTTCCTAGAACACATTGATCCACTTGTGACATTGCATCCACTAGTGACATTGCACGTGTGTTGTTTCCCTAACCACATTGATCCACTTGTGTCATTACATGTGTATTTTGTCCTAAAACACATTAATCCACTAGTGACATTTGCATGTGTGTTATTCTCCTAAACCACATTGCTACACTAGAGTCTTTGCATGTCTGTTCTTTTCCTAAACCACATGGATCCACTAGTGACATTTCATGTGTGTTGCTTTCCTGAACCACATTGGTCCAGTGGTGTCATTGCATGTGTGCTCTTTTCCTCAACCACATTAATCCACTGGCGTCATTGCACATGTGTTTTTTTCCTGAACCACATTGATCCACTGGTGTCATTTGCATGTATGTTCTTTTCATAGACCCATGGATCCGCTAGTGTCATTTTATATGTGTTTTCCTAAACCACATGGATCCACTAGTGTCATTGCATGTGTGTTCGTTTCGTAAACCACATGGATCCACTGGTGACATTGCATATGTGTCATTTTCCTAAACCACATGAATCACCTGGTGACATTGCATGCGTGTTATTTTTCCTATAACACATTGATCCACTGGTGACATTTGCATGTGTGTCATTTTCCCAAACCACATGGATCCACTGGAGTCATTGCATGTGTGTTCTTTCCTAAATCACATGGATCCAGTAGTGACATTTGGATGTGTGTTCTTTTCCACCACATTGATCCACTGGTGTCATTACATGTGTGTTCTTTGACTAAACCACATGCATCCACTAGTGACATTGCATGTATGTTCTTTTCCTGAACTACATTGATCCACTAGTGTTAGTCGATGTGTGTTCTTTTCTTGAAACACATGGATCCACTGGTGACATTGCACGTGTGTTCTTTTCCTAAACCATATTGATCCACTGGTGTCATTACATGTGTGTTTTTGTCGTAAAACACATTGATCCACTAGTGATATTTGCATGTGTGTTATTTGCCTAAACCACATTGCTCCACTGGAGTCATTGCATGTGTGTTCTTTTCCTAAACCACATGGATCCACTAGTGAAATTTGCATGCGTGTTTTTTTCCTAAATGACATTGATCCACCAGTGTCATTGTATGTGCGTTCTTTTCCTAAACTGCATGGATCCACTGGTGACATTACACATGTGTTCTTCTCCTGAACCATAGTGATCCACTGGTGTCATTGCATGTGTGTTATTTTCCTGAACCACATAGATCCATTGATAACATTGCATGTGTGTTCTTTTCCTAAACTACATTGATCCACTAGTGTCATTGCATGTGTGTTCTTTTCCTAAACCACATGGATCCACTGATGACATTGCATGTGTGTTTCCTGAACTACATTGATCCACTAGTGTCATTGCATGTGTGTTCTTTTGTGAACCACATGGATCCACTGATGGCATTGCATGTGTGTTCTTTTCCTAAACCACATGGATCCACTAGAGTCATTGCATGTGTGTTCTTTTCCTAAACCACATGGATCCACTAGAGTCATTGGCATGTGTGTTCTTTCACTATATACCACATGGATCAACTAGAGTCATTTGCATGTGTGTTCTTTTCCTAAACCACATGTATCCATTGGTGATATTTGCATGTGTGTTCTTTTCCTAAAGCACATTGATCCTTTGGAGTCATTGCATGTTTTTTCCTAGACCACATTGATCCACTTGTGTCATTTCATGTGTGTTCTTTTCCTAAGCCACGTGGATCCACCAGAGTCATTGCATGTGTGTTCTTTTACTAAACCACGTGGATCCACTAGTGTCATTGCATGTGTGTTCTATTCCTAAACCACATGGATGCACTGGTGACATTGGATGTGTGTTGTTTTCCTAAACCACATGGATCCACTAGTGAAATTGCATGTGTGTTCTTTTCCTAAAACACATTGATCCAACAAAGACATTTGCATGTGTGTTGTTTTCCAAAACCATATTGATCGATTCGTGACATTTGCATGTGTGTTATTTTACTAAACCACATGGATCCACTAGTGACATTTGCATGTGCGTTCTTTTCCTAAACCACATGGATCTACTAGATTCATTGCATGTGTGCTTTTTTCCTCAACCACATCGATCCACCAGTGACATTGCATGTGTATTCTTTTCCTAAAACACATTGATCCACTGGCACTACAAGAAATCTTAACGACCATGCATTTTTTGTCATAGATCTATGACCATTCTGAACCACTTGGTCGTTGGAAATTTAGGAGGGTCCAAACCTTGAAAAATAATGACCAATTTAGTCAAGAAGGTCATGATGTCCTAACACAAAAAGGGCATAGATAGATAGAACTGGTATGGAGTCTTTTATTTGGTAGACTATGACGAATTTAAATGGTCGTTATGGGTAAATTCTGAGAAAAAACAATGACATGACTCTCAACTCAGCAATATCACTCCATGTCATGTCTATGTGGTGTACATGATTGCCAACTCAGCAAATTCGCACATATGGCAAAAATAGGACCCCAAAGGGATCGAACTCAAGACCTCATAAACACCCCACCAGATACTAACCACTACACCAGTGAACTCTTTCTTGCAAGATAAGAAGCTCGTCCTTTTTTAACCATCACACCGCACGCACTAATATATGGCAAAAATGGAGTGGAAGCGGGTATCGATGTTGGGGGATACCCTCGGGTAGGGTCACGCCGGGGTATAATGGCCGAGTTAGCCGAGGTATGGCAAGGTCAAAGCAAGTGCTGTCCGAGTCACCTCAAGGCAGGCCGAATCACGGTGTAACCCGGACCAGAGGATGTCCACCTAACTGAGTCCCGGACGACTTATGTCGTATGCCGGCAAGATTTATATAACTTGTATGCAGGTACCGGTGTGGCTGGATCAACCAGGCATGATCGGGTTATATCAGGCTTGCAAGAGAAGGAAGGTATCTCGCTGGTCAAAAGGTGTCCACTGTACGCTGGAGCGTGAGCGATGCGGACAGAGAGAAGGACCACCGAGGCGTGGCCGACAAGGGTGACGTTGCCTGTGTCGGATGACGCTCGCGCCGCAGAGGCTCACGTAGCCTCTGCATGGCTTATGATGGGGAAAAGTGACCCGGTCGATTTTCTATTTTGGGAGGAGGCATATTCCTTGGAATATGCCTCCACGTATGCCCTAATTAGAGAATTAGCCACCCCTATATAAGGAGGGCTAGGGCATCTGTATAAAGGGTTGGGTTTTACTTGGTTCTTGACTAGTTGATGAGCATTTGGGAAGAGGGTTCCTGAGAGCAAAGCGGTGGTGAGAGTAAAAGAGTTCTTTCTTCCTCCTCTCCCCAATATAGCTCAAGGAGCACTTGTAAACCTTGGAAACTTATTGAATACAAAGCATCTATGTGTGGAATTACCACACTATCCCTCCCTAGATTCCTCTAGTGCATCTTGTCCCCACCTTTAGCCTATCCATGGCGCCCACCGTGGGGCTAGCGGCGCTAGCAGGAGTGAAGATCCGGACAGGAAACCTCATCGGCACCGGCGAACGCATTGTCTCCGGGCTTGTTCAGCGCTTTGGAGCGCTGGAATTTGTCAGCGACAATGTTGGCTGCTTCGGCAAGCGACCTCTCCCGTGTAATGGCCTCTTCGTCAAGATTGGCGCGCACAAGATCTACGTCGATGTCGATGTGTCGTGGGTTCATCCGCGGCACGTCGTCGAGGGAGGTGAGCCACCCCTTAGCGTGGCTCGTGGGGCGCGTATCACTCGCTCCCCTGACCGTGCCGTGGTGATGATGACTGCGCCTGACGCTGGCGCGAGCAAGGATCCGGCACCAGATCCGGAGGTAACACCCAAGGCACCAAGGAAAAGTAGAGGTCCTCCACTAGAGAGGCCAGAGAATGTGCTGCAGCAGGCGATAGATAGCCTAGAGAGCCCCATAGCACCTGCAGTAGATCCGGCTCGGGCACAGGCCGAATTAGAGGAGACTAGGCAGAAAATACTAGAGGGTTCGAAAAAGATAGCAGCGGCTCAGCAGTCGTTGAACATGACACTGCATGAGTACGCAAAGGCAAATAATGTAGATGTTGTAAAAGTGAATGGGAGAAACCTCATTAGTGAAATGAACAAAGAGGGTGATACTAGAGTTGAGGAATCAGAGAACATTCTGTCCGTGGGGTTGCCGAAGTATAGTACCCCGGCAAAGAACCTCAGAGCAGTAAATGCAGCTGCATCCGAGTTAGAGGGTGTGACGGGTGAAGCCCGCCAGAGACAGCAAGATAGGGTCAATGAGTTAGTTCGGATCGCGAACAGACAAAATGAAGAGTTGCTTAGGGCTAATCCGGCTAGAGTTGGGGCCTCCAAGGTCGTTCACTCAGTAGTAGGTAACCCAGAGAAATCTGCTGGAGCTGCATCGTCCCCTCATGGTGGCCCAAGAAGAGAGGAGGTGGTAACGTCGGCGACGAGAAACAAACAGATAGTCCCATATGACCCGGCAAGGGCAGGGAAAGGAAAAGTAGTGCAGGGAAATGAGGATCGACGAAGTGTGAGCCGAGGTGAAGCTGGCCGAGGTAACCGCGACCAAGGCAATGCCGGTCAGGGAAACGCTGTGAATGGCAATGCCGGACATCGTAACTCGGCGGGTGCAGGGCAACCGCAGCAGCGGAATCTACCACGGCAAGAGCGAAGTGCCGGCCAAGGTATGCAACAGAGAGCCGCTCCACAGGAGCAAGATAGATACAATGATGGTGATTCAGAGATGGTGAACGCAGGATACCCTAGGCCAGACTATCACGTGATAGGGTCAAGATTGGGAAGCATGAACTTGATGCCTGACGATGCTAGGTTAAAACTGGATCGGCTTTATAGGTCGAAGCAAATCAAGTGTTAGGGTCCTCCAGGTCCTACCTGTTTTGGGCCCGGGATCATGAAGGAGCCTCCAGTACCTAACTTCCAGTTACCTAGAGGCACAAAAACATATGACGGTAGCACGAAGCCGGAGGATTGGTTGATCAACTACGCGACAGCGGTGAAAATTGATACAGGCAACTTGAGATGGGCTGGGAGATAGGTACCTCAGATGCTGGAAGGGCCAGCAAGGGTATGGCTAAACAATTTACCACCTGGAAGTATCAACTGTTGGATAGATTTTGAGGAAATGTTTGTCAGTAACTTCTCGAGCACGTATCAGAAGCCGAATAGGCCACAGACCCTAGCAATGTGCAAGCAAAGACCGAATGAGAATGACCGGCAGTTCTTAACCCGGTGGTGCACAGTGCGAAACTCATGTGAGGGCGTGATTAAGTCACATGCCATAGCTTGGTTTGCACAAGGGTGTAGATATGCAAGCATGCTGTGGCAAAGGTTACAAAGGGATATGCCAACTACACTAGCAGAGACGATCCGAATTGCTGATTCGTATGCTTTGGGGGATCCGACTCAACCCCGTCTTACGCCAAACGAGTCGAATAAGGAGTACTACCAGCGAGATGGAGCCGGATCATCCCAGCGGAATGATTACCTGGGTAACAGAAGAGATCATAGGCAGGATTACAGATACAGTTCGCAACAAGTTGCAGCTGTCAATCAAGACCAACCCGGAGAAGGGAGTAGTCAGCGCCAGAAAACTGGAGGGCAATGGACTCCAAGAAATGATGGCAAGAAAACTTGGACGCCAGAACAAAAGAAACAGTGGCAAGAAAAAAAGGACCGTCCGAGGTATACCTATGAGGCAATGCTGGATCAGCCGTGTAAGTTTCACACACTAAATTCGAGTAACCCGGCGAGTCATACGACTCGGAAATGTGAGTGGCTGAGGAAGATAGAACAAAGTGGTTCGGGGAATGCTCAGGCACCTCAGGATGATCAACGTCGGCAGGAGTTACCCCGGCAGCAATTACTCTCCGGAGCAAACACGCAACAGTTAATGTTGCCACCCCCTCCGCCGAGGTATGAAAACCATGAGAGAAGGGATGCAGTGCATCAGGTGGAAAACCAACATCAGCCAGATCAAAGGTACCCGGAAATGTAGAGAGAAATGAATACAAAGAGCATCACCTGAGTTAGTGTGTGTTTACTACGGAGGAAACATATAGAAAGAGTTTGCAGCGCCGACATATGGAGGTGAATGCGGTAATGCCCATAGTGACGAGGTATATGCCTTGGTCGCAGTCACCTAGAATATCAAGGATCACCCAAAGCTCATGCCTAGCCCTGGTTCATATGCGTTAGTGCTGGACCCGATGTTTATCGGGCCAAACATCAATGTGAGATTTTCCAAGGTGTTGATTGACAATGGCAACAACGTCAATATAATGTATGTGGATACAATGCGCAAGTTGGGTATCTCGGAGAACATGCTCCAGGCCACAAGAACAACATTCCATGGCATTGTGCCAGGCATTTCCTGTGAACCCATTGGCAAGGTCCGGGTAGACGTGCTATTCGGCACAAGAGATAACCGCCGAACTGAAAATTTGGAGTTTGAGGTGGTGAACCTAGAAAGTGTGTATCACACGTTACTCGGAAGGGCTGCCTTGAACAAATTCATGGCAAGTTGTCACATCAGTTACTTGAAGATGAAGTTGCCCGGGCCTGAATGGAGTAATTACCATGGCTAGAGATTTCCGACGTTCCATTGAGTGTGCGTCGGCCGGGTCTAACCTGGCCGAGTCACTCGTAATCGCATAGGAAAAGAGAAAGATCTTGGAGGTGGCGGCATTGGCTCAGTCCGTTCAGCAGTATATGCCGGCGTTAAGTAACCCGCATGGAAGTGTTTCGTTTCAAGCAACGAAAGATACGAAGAAAGTGCCTGTTGATGATCTATTCCCAGAGCGCACAGTAACAATTGGTGCCGGGTTAAATGACAAATAGGAAATCAAGCTCGTCAACTTCCTCCGTGAGAATCAGGATATTTTTGCTTGGTCCCCACAGGACTTGCAAGGTGTCCCGAGGGAGTTGGCCGAGGACTCTTTGAATGTGAGACCCGGAGCAAGGCCGGTGAAGCAACCTCTCTGCCGCTTGGTGTATGTGCATCGATTACACAAACCTGAATAAGGCGTGCCCAAAAGATCCATTCCACTGCTGGGTGTGAACTATTGTCATTCATAGATGCATATTCTGGTTTCCACCAGATACCACTGAATCCGAATAATCAAATAAAGACTGTGTGTATTACCCCGTATGGGGCTTATTGCTATCGCACCATGCCTTTTGGTTTACGTAATGCAAGGGCAACATACCAAAGATGTATGCAAAAATGTTTACACGACCAAATCGGCCGAAATGTGCTAGTGTATGTGGATGATGTGGTTATAAAAACCAAGGAAAGCAAGACGCTCCTTGATGATATCAGGCAAACGTTCGCGAACCTAAGAAGATTCCGAATGAAGCTTAACCCGAAAGAATGTACCTTCGGTGTCCCGGCTGCAAAATTACTCGGATTTCTTGTATCCAGCCGAGGTATCGAAGGTAACCCAACTAAAATCCGAGCCATAGAGCGAATGGAGCTGCCGAAGTGTCTTAACGATGTCCAGAAGTTCACTAGTTGTCTGGCATCTTTAAGTCGGTTTGTATGTCGGATGGGAGAAAAGGCATTGCCTCTCTATCCACTAATGAAAAAAGTGGACAAGTTCGTATGGACACAGCAGGCCAACGAAGCCTTTATCCAATTAAAGAAAATGTTAGCCACTGTACCGGTGTTAGCTTCTCCACTATCAAAAGAGCCAATGTTGCTCTATATAGCCGCAACCAACCGAGTGGTAAGTGCAGTAATAGTGGTAGAGCGCGGCGAAGAGGGTAAGTCGGTGCAGAGGCCAGTTATTACCTGAGCGAGGTATTATCCGCATCAAAGCAAAACTATCCTCACTATCAGAAAATGGCATATGGTGTGTACATGGCAGCAAAAAAGCTGAAGCACTATTTTGAAGAACACCCAATCAATGTGATATGTGAAGCCCCCATATCTGAGATAATGAGTAACAAGGATGCAAGCGGCCGAATCGCAAAATGGGCAATTGAGCTAGCCCCTTATGGACCGCAATACGACAGGAGAGATGCGATCAAGTCTCAGGCTGTGGCCGACTTTTTCGTGGATTGGGCCGAGATGCAATACAAACCGCCATTACCAGATCCGAACTACTGGAGAATGCACTTTGGTGGATCAAAAACAAAAACCGGGTTAGGCGCCGGAGTTGTACTTACCTCGCCAAAGAACGACCAGCTGAAGTATGTGTTGCAGATCCATTTTCTAGCGTCAAACAATGTCGCCGAATATGAAGCACTTGTGCATGGGCTCAAAGTGGCAAAAGAAATTGGAATACGTCGGATCCAATGCTTTGGCGACTCGGTTTTGGTAGTTCAGCAAGTCTCGAGGCAATGGGACGCTCTTGATGCAAACATGGCATTGTATAGATTCCATGTGCAAAATATATCTGGGTATTTGAGGGATGCGAGTTTCACCATGTACCCCGGCTGGAAAACGAGGCTGCCAATGTATTGTCGAAGCTCGGATAAACCCGACAAGAAATTCCACCAGGTGTAGCACTAGAACACCTCAGAAAACCATCTACCAGGCCGTCCTAGAAACCGACTCAATCTACATCCGGTAGATCCGGAGTCCGGAGCTGTACCCATGGACATTGACGTGGGAAGTGGTTCAAGAAACCCAGGGACTGCTTCGCAGAACCCGGGGACTGCGCAGCGCGATCCGGCCGAGGTTATGCCGGTGGAGCAAATGGAAATAGATGAGGATGTGTTTCCAATGCGAGCTATACCATCTTGGGCGTTGCCCATATTTCAATTCTTGAAGGACGGAACTTTGCCCAGTGAAGAGGTGCTTTCCAGGCAAATTCAGAGGCGCACAAAGGCATACACAATTATCAATGCCGAACTATACAAGAGAAGTGTCACAAACGTCCTCCAACGATGTGTTGACCCGGAAGAAGGGCTTGACATCCTTCGGGATATACATCAAGGGGAATGTGGGCATCACACCTCATCTAGAGCTTTAGTGGCAAAAGCTTTCCGGCATGGGTTCTACTGGCCAAGTGCCTTGGAACAAGTAGAAGATCTAGTAAGAAAATGCAATGGCTGTCATAGGTATGAAACCATGACACATATGCCAATGTCGGAACTCAAGACAATACCAATTACCTGGCCATTTGTTGGATGGTGTTTGGACATGGTTGGCTCGTTTAAACCAGTGAGAGGGAACATGACCCACATCTTAGTCATGGTTGATAAGTTTACAAAATGGATTGAAGTGAAGCCAATAAGAAAATGTGATGGAGCTATGGCCATGACATTCCTCAAAGACACATATTGAGATACGGCTATCCTCACAGTATCATAACAGATAATGGCACAAATTTTGCTGAAGGAGCATTTGCGTGATTCTACCGAGATAAGAAGATCCGACTGGACGTTGCCTCGGTAGCCCACCCTGCATAGAACGGACAAGTGGAAAGATCCAACGGATTAGTATTATCCGGGATAAAACCCCGACCCATTGAGCCGCAGCAAAGATCAGCGGGGTGCTGGATAGAAGAACTACCAGCGGTACTGTGGAGTTTAAGAAAAACTCCGAATCGATCAATAGGCTATACACCATTCTTTCTAGTATATGGGGCAGAAGCTGTATTACCAGCCGACATAGATCACGACTCACCTAGGGTCACCCAATACACAGAAGCCAAAGTGCGAGAAGGCCGACAAAATGATGCTGGTCTGCTGGAAGAAGCGAGAGAATTGGCATTGTCGAGATCCGCCATATATCAGAAAAATCTCCGACGCTATCATAGCCGGAAAGTTAACCCTCGGGTCTTCCGGGAAGGTGATCTGGTACTGCGGCTGGTACAACGTACTGTGGGCATGCATAAGCTATCCCCCCCATGGGAAGGGACGTTCATTGTGAGCAAAGCATTGCACAATGACTCGTATTATCTCATCGATGCAAAACCACAGGAGAAGAACAAGGCGGACAGGTCTGGCGAAGAATCTAAGCATCCATGGAACATAGATCTACTTCGTCCGTTCTACACTTAGCAAAGAAGTGTGTGTATCCGACTCTCTCATATGTCGGTATGTATGTCGGCAATGAGTTTATCAATGAAATCTTGGCACCTCGAGCAGTAACTCGGGGACTGCCTTAGTGATATTTATTGTTTTCTACATTTGTCATTTATTTTTATGTCGGCTGGCGTAAGTTGCTTCTACCTAAGCCGGATTAGTAGTGTGTGAGCACCAAAAACTCAACTCTTCGACTTGCTGCTGTCCAACAAGATTTGGCTTCATGGCAAGCAAGAGAACAAGTTGGGAATTGCGTAGCACACGAAAAATGACTAAGGAAAAGAACTTAATCGAGCCGATGTTTGTTATTTGGACTAACTTTATGTTTACCCCGTTTTTACTATGCTGAATTGTTTTGAGCTAGTCCTAAAGTTTCCAAGTATTGTTAAGTCAATTTTTGAAACTCGGACTCGTAAATAATAAAACTGAACCAAGGTAGACACGAGTCGGGCCAAGAAATTGGAGAAACAAGAAAATGAAACTCGGGGACTACGCCCAAGTTAATCTGGCACAAGCAACTTAGTAACAAAATATAACTTGTGTGCTTAATACATTTGCACCTGGCATACCGGGGATCTGATAAACTGCAAAGTGTTTGTTGGTGATCAAGGAGAAGCAGGGGGAGGTAACTCGGCGCCAGCAGGTGCAACTCCGGCCTCGGCTTCAGCATCATCTTCACCTTCTTTGACGTCCGAGGCTTCGTCCTCTTCCTCCTCACCTGAACCATCTTCGACATATTCGTCGTCGGCAGCGGCAAGGAAGCTTGGTCCCTCGTTCCATTGATGGATGGGGGCATACTGAATGAGGGTATGGGCACAAGCCTTGCGCCGAGCTATCCAATCTGGATCATTGGACCACCTTGATCCGGTGCGCATGCGCTCAAGAAGATTGAGATTGATTTTCTCATACCATGTGAGCACGTAGTGGAGGACGGTTTCAGCTCCGGCGCGTCCGGCGGATTCCCTCCAGAGGTCAAGCTAGGTCTCGCACTCCATTAACTTGTTGATTAGAGCAGTGGACCCCTCCGGAGTATCTTCATCAGGCCAAAAGGCATTGAAGATCCGGAATGCCACATCTAGAATATCCTTACCATAGTTCTTCACGATCTCAACGTGAGAAGATAAGCTGACCAGCAGGTCCTCCATGTCATAGGGAATAATTTTAGCGCCAGGACCAGTTGGGGTACCCCTCTTCTGACAGATCTTGGCAACGGCAGTGGTTGCAATGGCATCACCCTCCGGAAATTTGTCTGAAAACAAGACAAGTGAAATAGGTGAAGGAGGTTGACCCGGAGAGATTCGGGCCGGCTGAAGGAAAAGAACTTACGAGAAATATGGCTGTGGATCCGGGTCATCTCCTTAGTGGAGTTGTCACGCCTCTTCCGGAGTTGCACAAGTTCAGCTTTCGCCGACTCAAGATTAGTGTCGGACTCCTTCAGAAGTTCTTGATCTTCGGCAATTTGGAGGTTGAGACGTTCTCGCTCTTCAGTAAAATCTTGGCTAGCTTTATCCATCTCGGATCTGTGGAGTGCCTTGAGTTTTTTCATTTTTGCCTTAAGCTTGGCAATTTCATCATCTTTGGTCTAGAGGAGGGCGAGATCATCATCCTTCTTCTTAAGTTCGGCCTGGTGCTGCCCTGCTTGTTCGAGAAAATGCAGCATCATATCAGGGACGAGCACACTATCTTCAAGAGATGCTGAAACAGTTTGTTGACCCGGCAAAGCCGAGGTATGAATATCTGCCGAGCTCAGGGAGAAGGGAAAGAGAGCACAGAAGTTAAGTAACCGAAGTGACTTACCTTTTATCTGGTCCAAGTTCTTCCTCATGAGGATGTTCTCGGCCTCCACTCCGGCTGCCCAATCCGAATAATAGATTAGTTCAGCGGAAAAAGACAAAGAAAGATAGAAAAAAGTAAAAGTGAAAACTTACCCCGTTTCTCGAACTCAGCAAGGAGTGTAGAATGTTTCGAGCGTAGCCCCTTGTGTGTGTCCAAGAGGCGCTGAAGCTTAGTGCTCCGGCGATTGGTGGTCACCTGAAAGGAGCAAAGATAGCTTAGGTGTGTGAAAAATCGAAGTGTACAAGATCTGGGCCAAGTGGAACTTAACCCGGCTCTAGGTATGTGCATATTCGAAGTGTACAAGACCCGGGCCAAGTGGAACTTAACCCGGCTCTAGGTGCGTGCATATTCGAAGTGTACAAGATCCGGGCCAAGTGGAACTTAACCCGGCTCTAGGTGTGTGCATATTCGAAGTGTACAAGATCCGGGCCAAGTCGAACTTAACCCGGCTCTAGGTGTGTGCATATTCGAAGTGTACAAGACCCGGGCCAAGTGGAACTTAACCCGGCTCTAGGTGTGTGCATATTCGAAGTGTATAAGATCCGGGCCAAGTGGAACTTAACCCGACTCTAGGTGTGTGCATATTCAAAGTGTACAAGATCCGGGCCAAGTGGAACTTAACCCGGCTCTAGGTGTATGCATATTCAAAGTGTACAAGATCCGGGCCAAGTGGAACTTAACCTAGCTCTAGGTGTGTGCATATTCAAAGTTACTAGGGAGCTATGCTAGTTCTTTAAGGAGCATCCAGCCAAGTAACAAGTTACTCCCCCGGAGACTCGGGGACTAATGATTTTATCACTAAGCACTACTGCATGTTAAAGAAAAAGCAAGGTAGCGTACCTCCATCATCCAGCCGGCAAGGTTGATTGCCTTGGCAGCTGTGTTCATCTGTGCAGCAAACTCGGCAGGCCCAAATTTCTCTGGGAGATCGTCGTTATGGACGAAATCCGCCTTGTTCCAGTTATTGACGAACTCGATCAAGGCCGGAGGATAGCGTTCTCCGGTAAGCATGTGGGGCGCGATCAAACCCTTGGCGTGGGCCTCTTTCTTCTCAACTTGTGCAGCAGTGGGGATGGTGTGCAGAACAAGTTGCGCATCAGCTGACCCGGTAGAGGTGCCTTTCTTTGGTGCGGTTTTCTTCGGAAGCATGGACGCGAGAGTGTGTTGTCCAGCCTCGATAGATGCTGCCCTAGCGGTGTCTGAAGCTTTCTTGCCCTTGGGCTGCTGCTGGGAGGTTGAGGTTTGTGCTGCAGATTTGCCCTTGGGCACAGCCTTGGTGCTAGCTTTGGTGCTAGTTGTGTCTTCTCGCCGAGCCTTGGAAGACTCAGACGAGGCGGAGGTAGTTGGTGCTGCTACTGATGCTTGTGCTGCTGCGGTTGGTGCTGGTGCTGGTGCTGATGCTTGCCTTGGCAGGGGTGCTGTTGGTACCTCAGAGATAGCTGGTTGCGGCTGAGCCGAAGTAGGGCTGGGAGCATCTGCTGCCTCGGCAGAGCCACTTCCCCCTGCACCGAGGTTGTCCTCCTCTAGACGAGGTGGGCTAGAACCCGGAGCAGCCGCTGAACCCTCGTGAATGGGGCTCAGCGGGCGAGAATCGTCGCCACGAGGGGGAGAAGGGCTATGCCGGAGGGGCGAAGCGATGATGGATCCGCTCTGAGGAACCTCCACCGTAGCCCTGCCTAATCAAACAACGAACAATAAGTTACAACAAAAGAAAAGCACGAAGCAGAAAATTGGATAAGGAAGAAGTGACTTACTCATCAGAGGGAAAAAGCTCCTTGGGCTTGCGAGCTCTACGGGTTATGGCCTTAGTCGTAGGCTTGGTGATAGCTTTGTCTGCGGACTTCTTTCACCTCTTGGTTGGCTTAGAAGGTCTGGAGGAAGAATGAGATGCGGCCGCCCTTTTCTTTGACGCGGCCGGGACAGGCTTGCCCGTGGCGAGAGGAGGATCTTTGTGGATCTGCCCACCTGGGTTAGCTGATGCCAGAAAGGCGTAAGAAAGGGGGACAACGTCAAATGCCTCCACCACCTCAACGTCGGAATCATCTTCATCATCAGTCCAATCCCTTAAGGAAGAGAAGTTACCGATGGGTCGCTTAGTGGCATCGGGGAACGGAAGGAACATCTCCTGATCCGGCTCCTCCTCGTTCGGGGCATCTCGATCATTCGCCCACTTGAGAGAAGGCTCGGGGCCATCCTCGAGAGTTTGCTGAAGAAACAACTAAGAAGAAAATGCAAAGGGATCAAACAAACAACAAATTCCGACATGTGATATAACTCGGAAAAAGAGTGGATCATGAGATTTCCCGCAGGAGGAAGCCTATGTCGGCAGAAGTGCTCGATCCCCCACTCCCAATCGGTGGAGAAGTTCTTGTCAGTGGTGAAGAGGGCCCTGACCCGGCGGAAAATCTTGGTGTTGCTCAACTCGAATGAGGAAATCCAGTTGGGGTCAAGGCGCTAGCTCATGTGGAAAAGTTTATGTGTGCGTTTCTAAAGAGGGGAGATCCGGTTGCGGATGAAAGTGATCATCGCATCCTCGTTGCGCAGCCCAGCATCCTTCAGCTCCTAGAAACGTTTGTTAACTTGGTTCGCCAGGACAGTGGGTTTCTTGGAGATCCGATCCCACAGATCCGGATTAGGAGGACCCGGAGCGTAGGGGCGCAGCCGGATCAAATCTTCATTCGTGCCATTTCTGACATAGAAGAATGTTTAGGCCCAACCCTTGCACGAATCAAGCCCCATGACCCGGGGAAAGATGGACTATTTCCGGGGAGAGATAGAAGCTGCGCCGAACTGCGTGAGATGTTTGTCCTCTGAGTCAAGCTCCTTGTTCGGAATCACGTTCTGACGAAGACCGAAAAAACCGGATCTAGAGCTCCTTAGTGGGCCACAATCTGACGTAGCCCTCTATGGTGGAGGCAAAGGAAGAAAGGGAAGTGATGGCATTCGCCGGAAGGTGGTGCGGTTGAATCTCATAGATGTTGAGCCAATCATGGAAGAAATCACTAACGGGGAGGCCGAACCCGAGCTGGAAGTTGGAGAGAAACACTACGAACTCACCCGGATTCGGTGAGGGAGCGAGCTCCTCGGAGGCGAGACGGGCAACGACACCCTCTGGGATGCGCCGGGTGCGGTACAGCCAGTCTAGGTCGTCCTGGCACACCCAGGAGCCAGACCAGGCGCCGCGTTCGGTGTTCTCCGCACCCTCCTCCATCTCCACCTCTGCAACGGTGAGCTCCTCTTCGGTCATGTCCAAATCGTTGTCCTCGCTGGCCCTATCGGCGATGGGGGCCAATGCCTTGGATTGGCGCGGACCCGTGGCGGCAGAGCTACGCGGGAGTGGCAGCGATGCTGGTGCGGAAAGGCATGGGGCGGTGGCGGTGCTGCTAAGCAGGTGCGGCAGCGGTGGCGTTGTCGCTGGGAAGAAGAAGAAGAAGAAGAAGAAGAAGAAGAAGAAGAAGAAGAAGAAGAAGAAGAAGAAAAAGAAGAAGAAGAGGCAAAAGGGCACGAGAATGTGGAAAAACACCAAGGGGCGCGCCCCTCCCCTATTTAACCACGCCCCAGCGGGGTAGTGGGATTGTGCGGTGCGGAAGGGCCACACGGTGTGGCCGTGTATTATCCGGATCAACCAATTAGAGGCGAGCCACATGAAGTACCACAGGGTGGAGGGGATCCCACGACGCGACGTGGTGATACAGTTAACGAGGAGACAGACACGATATGATGTGTGCAACAGTAACACCTGACATTAACTGCAGCAGAAACTGGTGCAAGCCCTTAAAATGAGGCAAAATAATGATTACCCTCCACATGGGGAAGCGTAGGAGAGAAGGAAGAATAACCCGGATAACTATAGGGTGACCCAGCCAGCGAGTGAAAACTCGGAATGTGCCAAGGGAAAAGATAGCCAATGAAATCTGAGATATGAGGTAACTCAGAAAAGGGACCAAAATATTCGGTAAAATTGAACCTGTTGTGGCCTTAGCGGCTGAGGCTGCTAAGACCGCACTAGCTTCGGGGACTAATGTTGGGGGGATACCCCTAGGTAGGGTCACGCCGGGGTATAATGGCTGAGTTAGCCGAGGTACGGCAAGGTCAAAGCAAGTGCTGGCCGAGTCACCTCAAGGCAGGCCGAATCACGGAGTAACCCGGACCGGAGTATGTCCACCTAACTGAGTCCTGGCCGACTTATGTCGTATGCCGACAGGATTTATATAACTTGTATGCAGGTACCGGTGTGGCCGGATCAACCAGGCACGATCCGGGTTACATCAGTCTTGCAAGAGAAGGAAGATATCTCACTGGTCAAAAGCTGGCCACTGTACGTTGGACCGTGAGCAAGGCGAACAGAGAGAAGGACCACCGAGGCATGGCCGACAAGGGTGACGTTGCCTCTGTCGGATGACGCTGGCGCCGCAGAGGCTCACGTAGCCTCTACATGGCTTATGATGGGGAAAAGTGACCCGGTCGGTTTTCTATTTTGGAGGAGGCATATTCCGTGGAATATGCCTCCACGTATGCCCTAATTGGAGACCTAGCCACCCCTATATAAGGAGGGCTAGGGTATCTGTAGAAAGGGTTGGGATTTACTTGGTTATTGACTAGTTGATGAGCATTTGGGTAGAGGGTTCCTGAGAGCAAAGCGGTGGTGAGAGTAAAAGAGTTCTTTCTTCCTCCTCTCACCAATATAGCTCAAGGAGCACTTGTAAAACTTGGAAACATATTGAATACAAAGTATCTGTGTGTGGAATCACCACACTATCCCTCCCTGGATTCCTCTAGTGCATCTTGTCCCCACCTTTAGCCTATCTGGGGCACCTGCCATGACACCACCACGACAATCGAACCCGCGCCCTCAGCAATCCGTCCAACGATCCAAACCACCACGGTAGTGCCACCTTCACGATATCTAATCCCGCGCTACCATACTTAACCAAATAAACGTTTTCGTGGCCTAAGACTATAAGGAACAAGGCCTTCATTTATTTCTCTCTATTCGGGATGGGCCAACAGCCCATATTTCTTTAGAATGTTTGTATTTTCTGAATTGTGGCCTTCTTACACAGTTTGAGTCCAAATAGCGGATATTTTAATGCATTCTAAAAATATAATCTCACAATAAGTTTCGTATATGCCTTGGAATGAGATGATACAAAAATAAATTTAGTTCACCTCGAAGAGATCCATATCATGAGGCTATAAATGATTTGTTGATGACACCACGCGAAGGATTTACCTTGTTTGGACCGTTTTTAAATTTATTATGCCCATTTCAAACTATGGTCCAAATGTCGGGCATTAAGGTTCTTAGCTAGGGGATGAGCCTCGCAAAAAAATTAGTGGATCTATGATAAAATAGCATATCGTGAAGCTAAAAATGATTTTTGCAAAAATCATGAGCACTAGATCATGTACCTGTAGTTCAAATCGGAACCTGTTCCTACCAATTTGGCACACATTTGTGTTTTTCGTGAGGGGTGGACAGAAAGGTTTGAGACACCATGGTTCGGACATTTTACATGTAAGGTGGTCTAGTACTTTTGAAAAATATGGTGGTAGCATTTTGAATGAGCACTTTGGTGGTTGCTTCATAAAACACCCTATTTGGGCACATTATCACAAACTATGCCGTTATTCTGGCCATAACATTGGTCGTTTGACCTTAAAGCCATGAAACCTTGAACAAGATAGGTCATTTCTATGAAGGTTTTTTCGAGATGCAATTAATACACCAAGTTTGATATTTTTCCTTGCAAATATGTCACATAATGTGACACCACACGAATGATTTACCTTGTTTCGACCATTTTTAAATATCTTATGTCTGTTTCAATCTATGGTCAAAACGGTGGGCATGAAGGTTCTTAGCTAGGGGATGAGCCTCGCTAAATTTTAGTTTATCTATGATAAAATAGCATATTGTGAGTCTAAAAATGTTTTTTTTAAATCATGAGCATTATATAATGTACCTGTAGTTCAAATCGGACCCGCTTCCTACCTTTTCAACCGAAAATTATCTTTTTCACAAGGGGTGGACGAAAAGGTTTGAGATATCCCGACAGGGAAATTATCAATTTAAAGTGGTATAGTATTTTTGAAAAATGTGGTGAAACCATTTTGAAACTCTCATTTGGTGGTTTCTTCAAAAAACGCCGCGTTTTTATGCTCGGAAAATGGAAAATTGTTTTTCTGTGGGACGAAAAGGAAAACTTTCTCCTGCAACATTGTTCGCCATCCCATGATACACATGAATGCACAACATGGGCACATTGTCACAAACTATACCATGATTCAAGCCATAACATTGGTCTTTTGACCTAAAAGCCATGAAACCTTGAACATGATAGGTTAGTTATGTGAAGGGTTTTTTGATATATCTACAATATACCAAGTTGGTTATTTTTCCTTGAAACTATGTCACATAATATGACATAACGCGAAGGATTCACCTAGTTTGGACCATTTTTTAATTTCTTATGCCCGTTTCGAAAATTTCTTAATTCAAACTATGGTCAAAACGGTGGGCATGAAGATAGGAGATGAGCCTCGCTAAAATTTGAGTGGATCTCTGAAAAAATAGCATATTGTGAAGCTAAAAATGTTTTTTTCAAAAAATCATGAGCATTAGATCATGTACCTGTAGTTTAAATCAGACCCACTTCATGCCGATTCGGCAAGAATTTGTCTTTTTCGCGAGGGTGGAAGGAAAGGTTTTGGATACCCCAGTTGGAACATTGTACATGTAATATGGTCTAGTATTTTTTAAATGAGGTGATATCATTTTGAATGAGCAATTTTGATGTTGCTTCACAAAACACCCCGTTTTTGGCATTCGGAAAATAGAAAATGCATTTTCTGTGCGATGAACAGGAAAATTTCCTCTTGCAACATTGTTCACCATCCCATGATACACATTCATGCACAATAAAACCACATTATTATCACAAAATATATCACGAGTATGTCTATAACATTGGTCATTTGATTTGAACCATATAGAATAGAGTCAACCAATCGGAAAAGAGAACCAGGCTACCCATGGATCAGCCCACCACAACAAATTGCAAGCGTTCATATAACAAACAAGCACCATTTGCATGTGTGTTCTTTTCCTAAACCACATGGATCCACTTGAGTCATTGCATGTGTGTTCTTTTCCTAAACCACAATGTTCCACTTGTGACATTTGCATGCGTGTTCTTTTCCTAAACTACATCGATTCAATGGTGACATTGCATGTCCGTTTTTTTCCTGAACCACATTGATCCACTGGTGACATTTGCATGTGTCTCTTTTCCTAAACCACATTGAATCACTGGTGACATTGCATGTGTGTTCCTTTCCTAAACCACATGGATCCACTTGACTCATTACATGTGTGTTATTTTCCTAAACCACATGGTTCTAGAGGTGACATTACATGTGTGTTCTTTTCCTAAAATACATTGATCCACTAGTGACATTTGCATGTGTTTGCTTTTCCTAAACCACATGTATCCACTGGATTCATTTCATGTGTGTTCTTTTGCTAAACCACATTGATCCACTAGTGACATTGCATGTATGTTCTTTTCCTGAACCACATTGATCCACTGGTGTCATTGCATGTGTGCTCTTTTCCTCAACCACATTGATTAACTGGTGTAATTGCACGTGTGTTCTTTTCCTAAACCACATGGTTCCACTGTTGTCATTGCATGTTTGTTTTGTTCCTAAACCACATGGATCCACTTATGACATTGCATGTTTGTTCTTTTCCTAAACCACGTGGATCCACTAGTGACATTGCATGCGTGTCCTTTTCCTATAACACATTGATCCACTAGTGACATTTGCATGTGTGTTATTTTACTAAAACACATTGATCCACTGGTGACATTTGCGTGTGTGTTCTTTTCCTAAACCACATGGATCCCGCAGTGAAATTTGCATGTGTGTTCGTTTCCTAAACAACATTGATTCACCGGTGTCATGGCATGTGTTTTTTTCCTAAACCACATGGATCCACTGGTGACATTACAGGGTTCTTCTCCTGAACCATAGTGATCCACTGGTGTCATTGCATCTGTGTTCTTTTTCCTGAACCACATGGATCCACTAATAACATTACATGTCAGTTGTTTTACGAAACCACATTGGTCCACTAGTGTCATTGCATGTGTGTTCTTTTCCTAAACCACTTGGATCCACTGATGACATTGCATGTGTGTTCTTTTCCTAAACCACATTGATCCACTAGTGTCATTGCATGTGTATTCTTTTCGTGAACCACATGGATCCACTGATTACATTGCATGTGTTTTTTTCCTAAATTACATGGATCCACTAGAGTCATTGCATGTGTGTTCTTTTCCTAAACCACATGGATCCACTTGACTCATTGCATGTGTTTTCTTTTCCTAAACCACATGGATCCACTGGTGAACTTTGCATGTGTGTTCTTTTCCTAAAACATATTGATCCATCGGTGTCATTGCATGTGTATTCTTTTCCTAAACCACATGGATCCACTGGTGACATTGCACGTGTGTTCTTCTCCTGAACCATAGTGATCCACTAGTGTCTGCATGTGTGTTCTTTTCCTGAACCACATGGATCCACTAATAACATTGCATGTGTGTCCGTTTCCTAAACCACATTGATCCACTGGTGTCATTGCATGTGTGTTCTTTTCCTGAACCACATGGATCCACTAATGACATTGCATGTGTGTTGTTTTACTGAACCACATTGATCCACTAGTGTTATTTCATGTATGTTCTTTTCGTGAACCACATGGATCCATTGATGACATTGCATGTGTGTTCTTTCTCTAAACCACATGGATCCACTAGAGTCATTGCATGTGTGTTCTTTTCCTAAACCACAAGGATCCACCAGAGTCATTTGCATGTGTGTTTTTCCTAAACCACATGGATCAAATAGAGTCATTTGCATGTGTGTTCTTTTCCTAATCCACATGGATCCACTTGAGTCATTGCATGTGTGTTCTTTTCCTAAACCACATTGTTCCACTTGTGACATTTGCATGTGTGTTCTTTTCCTAAACCACATCGATTCAATGGTGACATTGCATGTCCGTTTTTTTCCTGAACCACATTGATCCACTGGTGACATTTGCATGTGTGTCTTTTCCTAAACCACATTGAATCACTGGTTACATTGCATGTGTGTTCCTTTCCTAAACCACATGGATCCACTTGACTCATTACATGTGTGTTATTTTCCTAAACCACATGATTCCACAGGTGACATTACATGTGTGTTCTTTTCCTAAAATACATTGATCCACTAGTGACATTTGCATGTGTTTGCTTTTCCTAAACCACATGTATCCACTGGAGTCATTTCATGTGTGTTCTTTTGCTAAACCACATTGATCCACTAGTGACATTGCATATATGTTCTTTTCCTGAAGCACATTGATCCACTGGTGTCATTGCATGTATGCTCTTTTCCTCAACCACATTGATTAACTGGTGTAATTGCACGTGTGTTCTTTTCCTAAACCACATGGTTCCACTGGTGTCATTGCATGTTTGTTTTGTTCCTAAACCACATGGATCCACTTGTGACATTGCATGTTTGTTCTTTTCCTAAACCACGTGGATCCACTAGTGACATTGCATGCGTGTCCTTTTCCTATAACACATTGATCCACTAGTGACATTTGCATGTGTGTTATTTTACTAAAACACATTGATCCACTAGTGACATTTGCGTGTGTGTTCTTTTCCTAAACCACATGGATCCCGCAGTGAAATTTGCATGTGTGTTCGTTTCGTAAACAACATTGATTCACCGGTGTCATTGCATGTGTTTTTTTCCTAAACCACATGGATCCACTGGTGACATTACAGGGTTCTTCTCCTGAACCATAGTGATCCACTGGTGTCATTGCATCTGTGTTCTTTTTCCTGAACCACATGGATCCACTAATAACATTACATGTCAGTTGTTTTACGAAACCACATTGGTCCACTAGTGTCATTGATGTGTGTTCTTTTCCTAAACCACTTGGATCCACTGATGACATTGCATGTGTGTTCTTTTCCTGAACCACATTGATCCACTAGTGTCATTGCATGTGTATTCTTTTCGTGAACCACATGGATCCACTGATTACATTGCATGTGTTTTTTTCCTAAATTACATGGATCCACTAGAGTCATTGCATGTGTGTTCTTTTCCTAAACCACATGGATCCACTTGAGTCATTGCATGTGTTTTCTTTTCCTAAACCACATGGATCCACTGGTGAAATTTGCATGTGTGTTCTTTTCCTAAAACATATTGATCCATTGGGGTCATTGCATGTGTATTCTTTTCCTAAACCACATGGATCCACTGGTGACATTGCACGTGTGTTCTTCTCCTGAACCATAGTGATCCACTAGTGTCTGCATGTGTGTTCTTTTCCTGAACCACATGGATCCACTAATAACATCGCATGTGTGTCCGTTTCCTAAACCACATTGATCCACTGGTGTCATTGCATGTGTGTTCTTTTCCTGAACCACATGGATCCACTAATGACATTGCATGTGTGTTGTTTTACTGAACCACATTGATCCACTAGTGTTATTTCATGTATGTTCTTTTCGTGAACCACATGGATCCATTGATGACATTGCATGTGTGTTCTTTCTCTAAACCACATGGATCCACTAGAGTCATTGCATGTGTGTTCTTTTCCTAAACCACAAGGATCCACTAGAGTCATTTGCATGTGTGTTTTTCCTAAACCACATGGATCCACTAGAGTCATTTGCATGTGTGTTCTTTTCCTAAACCACATGGATCAACTAGATTCATTTCCATGTGTGTTCTTTTCCTAAACCACATGGATCCACTGGTGAAATTTGCATGTGTGTTCTTTTCCTAAAACATATTGATCCATCGGTGTCATTGCATGCGTATTCTTTTCCTAAACCACATGGATCCACTGGTGACATTGCACGTGTGTTCTTCTCCTGAACCATAGTGATCCACTAGTGTCTGCATGTGTGTTCTTTTCCTGAACCACATGGATCCACTAATAACATCGCATGTGTGTCCGTTTCCTAAACCACATTGATCCATTGGTGTCATTGCATGTGTGTTCTTTTCCTGAACCACATGGATCCACTAATGACATTGCATGTGTGTTGTTTTACTGAACCACATTGATCCACTAGCGTTATTTCATGTATGTTCTTTTCGTGAACCACATGGATCCATTGATGACATTGCATGTGTGTTCTTTCTCTAAACCACATGGATCCACTAGAGTCATTGCATGTGTGTTCTTTTCCTAAACCACAAGGATCCACCAGAGTCATTTGCATGTGTGTTTTTCCTAAACCACATGGATCAAATAGAGTCATTTGCATGTGTGTTCTTTTCCTAATCCACATGGATCCACTTGAGTCATTGCATGTGTGTTCTTTTCCTAAACCACATTGTTCCACTTGTGACATTTGCATGTGTGTTCTTTTCCTAAACCACATCGATTCAATGGTGACATTGCATGTCCGTTTTTTTCCTGAACCACATTGATCCACTGGTGACATTTGCATGTGTGTCTTTTCCTAAACCACATTGAATCACTGGTTACATTGCATGTGTGTTCCTTTCCTAAACCACATGGATCCACTTGACTCATTACATGTGTGTTATTTTCCTAAACCACATGGTTCCACAGGTGACATTACATGTGTGTTCTTTTCCTAAAATACATTGATCCACTAGTGACATTTGCATGTGTTTGCTTTTCCTAAACCACATGTATCCACTAGAGTCATTTCATGTGTGTTCTTTTGCTAAACCACATTGATCCACTAGTGACATTGCATGTATGTTCTTTTCCTGAAACACATTGATCCACTGGTGTCATTGCATGTCTGCTCTTTTCCTCAACCACATGGATTAACTGGTGTAATTGCACGTGTGTTCTTTTCCTAAACCACATGGTTCCACTGGTGTCATTGCATGTTTGTTTTGTTCCTAAACCACATGGATCCACTTGTGACATTGCATGTTTGTTCTTTTCCTAAACCACGTGGATCCACTAGTGACATTGCATGCGTGTCCTTTTCCTATAACACATTGATCCACTAGTGACATTTGCATGTGTGTTATTTTACTAAAACACATTGATCCACTGGTGACATTTGCGTGTGTGTTCTTTTCCTAAACCACATGGATCCCGCAGTGAAATTTGCATGTGTGTTCGTTTCCTAAACAACATTGATTCACCGGTGTCATTGCATGTGTTTTTTTCCTAAACCACATGGATCCACTGGTGACATTACAGGGTTCTTCTCCTGAACCATAGTGATCCACTGGTGTCATTGCATATGTGTTCTTTTTCCTGAACCACATGGATCCACTAATAACATTACATGTCAGTTGTTTTACGAAACCACATTGGTCCACTAGTGTCATTGCATGTGTGTTCTTTTCCTAAACCACTTGGATCCACTGATGACATTGCATGTGTGTTCTTTTCCTAAACCACATTGATCCACTAGTGTCATTGCATGTGTATTCTTTTCGTGAACCACATGGATCCACTGATTACATTGCATGTGTTTTTTTCCTAAATTACATGGATCCACTAGAGTCATTGCATGTGTGTTCTTTTCCTAAACCACATGGATCCACTTGAGTCATTGCATGTGTTTTCTTTTCCTAAACCACATGGATCCACTGGTGAAATTTGCGTGTGTGTTCTTTTCCTAAAACATATTGATCCATCGGTGTCATTGCATGTGTATTCTTTTCCTAAACCACATGGATCCACTGGTGACATTGCACGTGTGTTCTTCTCCTGAACCATAGTGATCCACTAGTGTCTGCATGTGTGTTCTTTTCCTGAACCACATGGATCCACTAATAACATCGCATGTGTGTCCGTTTCCTAAACCACATTGATCCACTGGTGTCATTGCATGTGTGTTCTTTTCCTGAACCACATGGATCCACTAATGACATTGCATGTGTGTTGTTTTACTGAACCACATTGATCCACTAGTGTTATTTCATGTATGTTCTTTTCGTGAACCACATGGATCCATTGATGACATTGCATGTGTGTTCTTTCTCTAAACCACATGGATCCACTAGAGTCATTGCATGTGTGTTCTTTTCCTAAACCACAAGGATCCACCAGAGTCATTTGCATGTGTGTTTTTCCTAAACCACATGGATCCACTAGAGTCATTTGCATGTGTGTTCTTTTCCTAAACCACATGGATCAACTAGATTCATTTCCATGTGTGTTCTTTTCCTAAACCACATGGATCCACTGGTGAAATTTGCATGTGTGTTCTTTTCCTAAAGCATATTGATCCATCGGTGTCATTGCATGTGTGTTCTTTTCCTAAACCACATGGATCCACTGGTGACATTGCACGTGTGTTCTTCTCCTGAACCATAGTGATCCACTAGTGTCTGCATGTGTGTTCTTTTCCTGAACCACATGGATCCACTAATAACATCGCATGTGTGTCCGTTTCCTAAACCACATTGATCCACTGGTGTCATTGCATGTGTGTTCTTTTCCTGAACCACATGGATCCACTAATGACATTGCATGTGTGTTGTTTTACTGAACCACATTGATCCACTAGCGTTATTTCATGTATGTTCTTTTCGTGAACCACATGGATCCATTGATGACATTGCATGTGTGTTCTTTCTCTAAACCACATGGATCCACTAGAGTCATTGCATGTGTGTTCTTTTCCTAAACCACAAGGATCCACCAGAGTCATTTGCATGTGTGTTTTTCCTAAACCACATGGATCAAATAGAGTCATTTGCATGTGTGTTCTTTTCCTAATCCACATGGATCCACTTGAGTCATTGCATGTGTGTTCTTTTCCTAAACCACATTGTTCCACTTGTGACATTTGCATGTGTGTTCTTTTCCTAAACCACATCGATTCAATGGTGACATTGCATGTCCGTTTTTTTCCTGAACCACATTGATCCACTAGTGACATTTGCATGTGTGTCTTTTCCTAAACCACATTGAATCACTGGTTACATTGCATGTGTGTTCCTTTCCTAAACCACATGGATCCACTTGACTCATTACATGTGTGTTATTTTCCTAAACCACATGGTTCCACAGGTGACATTACATGTGTGTTCTTTTCCTAAAATACATTGATCCACTAGTGACATTTGCATGTGTTTGCTTTTCCTAAACCACATGTATCCACTAGAGTCATTTCATGTGTGTTCTTTTGCTAAACCACATTGATCCACTAGTGACATTGCATGTATGTTCTTTTCCTGAAACACATTGATCCACTGGTGTCATTGCATGTCTGCTCTTTTCCTCAACCACATGGATTAACTGGTGTAATTGCACGTGTGTTCTTTTCCTAAACCACATGGTTCCACTGGTGTCATTGCATGTTTGTTTTGTTCCTAAACCACATGGATCCACTTGTGACATTGCATGTTTGTTCTTTTCCTAAACCACGTGGATCCACTAGTGACATTGCATGCGTGTCCTTTTCCTATAACACATTGATCCACTAGTGACATTTGCATGTGTGTTATTTTACTAAAACACATTGATCCACTGGTGACATTTGCGTGTGTGTTCTTTTCCTAAACCACATGGATCCCGCAGTGAAATTTGCATGTGTGTTCGTTTCCTAAACAACATTGATTCACCGGTGTCATTGCATGTGTTTTTTTCCTAAACCACATGGATCCACTGGTGACATTACAGGGTTCTTCTCCTGAACCATAGTGATCCACTGGTGTCATTGCATATGTGTTCTTTTTCCTGAACCACATGGATCCACTAATAACATTACATGTCAGTTGTTTTACGAAACCACATTGGTCCACTAGTGTCATTGCATGTGTGTTCTTTTCCTAAACCACTTGGATCCACTGATGACATTGCATGTGTGTTCTTTTCCTAAACCACATTGATCCACTAGTGTCATTGCATGTGTATTCTTTTCGTGAACCACATGGATCCACTGATTACATTGCATGTGTTTTTTTCCTAAATTACATGGATCCACTAGAGTCATTGCATGTGTGTTCTTTTCCTAAACCACATGGATCCACTTGAGTCATTGCATGTGTTTTCTTTTCCTAAACCACATGGATCCACTGGTGAAATTTGCGTGTGTGTTCTTTTCCTAAAACATATTGATCCATCGGTGTCATTGCATGTGTATTCTTTTCCTAAACCACATGGATCCACTGGTGACATTGCACGTGTGTTCTTCTCCTGAACCATAGTGATCCACTAGTGTCTGCATGTGTGTTCTTTTCCTGAACCACATGGATCCACTAATAACATCGCATGTGTGTCCGTTTCCTAAACCACATTGATCCACTGGTGTCATTGCATGTGTGTTCTTTTCCTGAACCACATGGATCCACTAATGACATTGCATGTGTGTTGTTTTACTGAACCACATTGATCCACTAGTGTTATTTCATGTATGTTCTTTTCGTGAACCACATGGATCCATTGATGACATTGCATGTTTGTTCTTTCTCTAAACCACATGGATCCACTAGAGTCATTGCATGTGTGTTCTTTTCCTAAACCACAAGGATCCACTAGAGTCATTTGCATGTGTGTTTTTCCTAAACCACATGGATCAAATAGAGTCATTTGCATGTGTGTTCTTTTCCTAAACCACATGGATCAACTAGATTCATTTCCATGTGTGTTCTTTTCCTAAACCACATGGATCCACTGGTGACATTTGGATGTGTGTTCTTTTCCTAAACCACATTGACCCACTAGTGACATTTGCATGTGTGTTTTTCCTAAACCACATTGATCCACTAGATTCATTGCATGTGTGTTCTTTTCCTAAACCACATTGATCCACTAGTGTCATTGCATGTGTGTTCTTTTCCTAAGCCACATGGATCCCCTAGAGTCATTGCATGTGTGTTCTTTTACTAAACCAGATGGATCCACTTGAGTTGAGGTCTTCGAGTGACATTCTATTGCGTAAACCTTGTAGGGGGTGGTGTTATAATGAAGCTTGAAGGGGTTAGCTGAGGGCATGTTAGAGGTTAACGACTCTTCTTGTTAGTCTTCGATCAAGGTAGGGTAGCTAAATTTGGAGAAATCATCTTCACTTCAGCTCTTTGCGTTGGTTCTACTCAATGGCAGAGTAAACTCGTGTATTCAGGCAGTCCTATCTTCCGGATTTGGGAGTATTCTGGCTTTCGAGTGAGGAACTTATCGTCGGTTGGGCAAGGTCAACTATAATAGTTAGTCTCTTGACGCAGTCGGAAGCCCTAATATACCGAAGGTTCATGGAGTTAGCTCTTTACTTCCTGTCTGGGTTAGCAAATCTTGTGGTTTCTCAAGAATAGTGGGGAGGGTCCTTCGGTGATAGACTTCTGACTTAAACGGAATCTTGCTATTGTTAGCAGATGGATGATGGCATGAGGTGTTGAGGACGAGTTTTAGAGACGCGAGTTTGACGAAGTATGCCATCTTGCTGGAGAGAGATCTTCGAATTGTTCTTACTTGATGACGTCGAACTCGGGTCTCTGGCAATGCTTTTACTCTCATATTTCTCAAGGTTAGTATGGGTCTAGTTAGCGACGACTAATCTAGGGGGTCTTCCTAAGTTACTAGGTGGGTTATCTATCCTCGAGTCACATTTGACTAAGGTGAAAACATGCCATAACAAACATACAAAGTGAATAGAGCAAGGGGGTCACAATTTCCTTCGCAAACAAAACACATCAAGCAACATGTTAAGCACTTAGGCAAGCAAACACGATCTTCTATGGGGACCAAGGAGTTAACTACTCGAGATGTAGGGGAATCCTAATCTTAGGACTATTGATCCTAGAGATCACGTTATTGAGGTCTGGGTCACTATCTTGTGAAGGAAGCCTCTGCCGTATCACTTGATTTTTCTTGATGGTGTAGCGCTTGATTCTTCGGGTCACGAGGATTCCATTGGTAGGGCGATCTTGTAGTCTCCTGGTGTTTGCTAGTAGTTGCTTATCTTCATCTTGCTATCCTCGTCTTCATAGGGGTCTAGGTCTTACTTGTTGGGACATCCGTAAGTTTGAGGTTTGGACGAGAGATAGAAACCATTTTCGAATTCATTTAAAATAGAATAAGATAAGAAATAGAAACTTTTCAAAAGCTTTGAAAAAATAGTTTTCGAAATTCTGTGTTTCCAAAATAGTTTCATGTCTAACGACCATGCTAACTAAGGTTCTCCTACAGTCAGGATGGCTCTGATACCAAGTCTGTGGGCCCCTGGATTAATCCTCCGAGAATCCCTATTATGCATGAGCCCATGATCATTTAGTCGTGGCACATAACCGACAAGTATCAAAGTAAACATCTAATACTCAAGCGGATACAAGTCATACCTTAATGCCATTATGGCTACACCAAATAAACATAAGCGGAACTGCAATAAGCGTAGAATCCAAGCCATGCCTTAACCTACAAGCAGCTGACTAAGAGAGCGTCCTAGCTTGCATAGTCATCATTATCACCTTCTTCTTGATATCTGATCAAGTTAATAGCTAGGTATAATGCTAGTGAGTCTTTGAATGTACTCGCAAACCACCTTAAGATAATATTAATAAGAAGAGGATATGCAATATGGATGTGGAAGTAGGAGGGCTCCAAGAGAGGTTCTTTTCTAAAATAGTTTCTCTTGTAGATATAGCATCTACATAACTTCGTTGAAAACTTTTGTAAAACATTTTGGAAATCTTTTTGAAGAATTTTGGAAAACACTAGGATTGGGTCCCCCATTTGTTTCTTCCTTCTGGTCATATCATGACCAAACTCCTTTCCTTTCATTCCGACCATTCCATGGTCAAATCATTTCCAAAGCCTTTGCTTTTTGGAAGACCTTTTTGAAATCCATGGCTCTACAGTAGTTTGTCCAACCGTCCATAACCGCATACATGGCTATTTGAATAGATTTCCACTCTACAGTGGTTGCACACTTTACCCACACAAACCGAGTACCCTGCCCTAATCCATACAGATCGTGGGTCGAGTAACCGATCAAGACTCTCTTGATGCCACTCTAGCATAGGCCCTACCCTATGAGTTAATCCCCTCAAGACCGGGAAGTCTAGATCCACGGACAAACCGGATCACCCCAGTTAGACCTGGAGGGGGCACCTTCAATGAAGGGCTCATAGTATCGCCCAATCACACACATGGGTCATCCTGCTTCCTCCAGGTGACTGTCTAACAGTTGACCCTTTTTGTAAAGGCAATCCTGGAATTCGAGGGAGATGATGCCTTATAAGAAGTTGTGAGAATTCCCACACCAAAGTAGCAAACTTCAAGTCCAGCCCTGTCCCATTCTAGAGTAATATGGTTTCACGGGTTAAGTTGTTATAGCTAAAGCTGCAAAGAACCGGCTGCATTTTTGTAAACATTTTTCCAACATCTTTGTTTCAGCATTTTGTAAAATAGAAACCCTTTTTCCTTTCTCAAACTTCTCTTCGTAGGTCAAACCTCACCAAGGTTTTATCATAAAACATTTTGTAAACTTTTCCGGGGTCTTCCCATCCTCTAGCTTTGCTTTGTCTAAATCGGGGTCTCCAAAGGGGTATGGTGTTACACACCAACTACCATACTAGGGAGAAGTAGGTGTCGTCAAGGGGGTTGTACTTAGTAGTACAAAGGTGTAATGGTATTGGAGTAGCCAAGCCACTACCAGATATACGTCATCATATAGTAAAACAGCAGATACAACATGCATAAGTAAAACAGTAGGACAAGGCTTATGAGCAAGAAGGTGGCTTGCCCGAGATCCGCAAACTGGCAATATAAGTCCCGGGCCTTCTTCTTAGAATACCATCATAACCAAATATAATAACCATCTTCTTCCGGTCTCCGATATAATCGCATCTAGCGTCGTTATGGATCACATGCAAGGCAAACAAAGGGTGCAATGAACACAAGGCATACAATCACCAATACCATACAACAAGTATACATACAACACATTAATAACTTCATTAGTTTTGTATAGATTGAGATTATAGCATTTGGAAATACTTTAATTGCTTTTGTGGACTTTCCTTTGTGATTTATTTGTCAAATACCACCTAATGAAGGGGGTTTTGAACTAAGGCTTGGTTCTATATGATATCAATGTAAAAAATGATATCACCATATAGGTATTGGAATAACGAGTCCAAAAAAGTGGTTTCGTGATTTTATCAATTTTCCATAATTAGTTATGATTATTTTAGTCGAAACCACCCTAGTTTAGGTGAATAAATCCCTAGAAAAGATCTATACCTCAAATAAATATTGTCTCAAGGTATATTGTATACTTTTGAGTGGGTGATTTTTGAGAGTTGGAATCAACTCAAAATAATTACCAGAATGCCCTTGGGAAAATCGCCAGATTAAATCAGATTAAGTCAGTTCTATAGTAAATTTGTCTTTTTCACCAGATTAAATCTATAGGTTATTTTTATATGATTCCAAAAACACATGTTGTATTTGAAGTTTCTTTCTTTAGAAATTGGAATTACCCAATTTGGAGTTGCAGAACTACTGAAGTGGATTTATCGGTGAAATAACTACTGGAAGAAGGGTTTTATTCCGTAAAATTAACCAGAGATCAATAAATAATGATCTCCTAGGTTTAGATAGTTATGATGGTATAGGTGTACTGTGAGTTGGAATTAGGTCAAAACCATTTATGGTTTCGCCTAAAGAATTTCTTAAAGACTGCTTTGTCCTATTTTTGTTATTTTTACTATAGGCAATTTAGGAAAGAAATTATGGTGGGCCTATAGTGAAATGGAAGCCATCAAATATAACTTGCGATACAAAAAGGGTTGAAACCATTTTGTGTTGTAAAACTACCTATAGGATTTAATGAGTGTTTTAGGTACTTTCTAGTGATTTAAAAACCAAAAAGAATCAAATGTAATCTGAGTAGGTGGTTGGCACTTCATGTTGAAGAAAACCAATGGGTGCATAGGAAAATTTCTATCTAGGCATTTGGATGTATTTTTCACTTTCAAAAGGATTTAAACTAAACTACTAATTACATATCTCGGGGAAAATGGTTTAAAACAAAAGGGAGAACGAGCCGTATTTAACCAGGCCGGGCAGCGCAGCGCCGGGCCGGTCCATCTGGCGGCGATCGAGCGGGGGAGCAGGAAATCAAATGCCTACGGGGCAGGGCCCGCCTGTCGGCAAAGGTATCTAGTGAACCGGTACCAGCGACCCTCGGTTGTTCGATTAGGCAAAGATTGACGAAGGGGACTTATTGTCCTCCTCACGACGAGACCTCCGGTGCGGAAACATAATGCGGCCCAGAGTTCGATGGGAGCTCACCTGGGGAGGTCTTCTTGGGCCAGCGAGGTAACATGATGAAGTGGCGAGACACAAGGACTCTAGGGAGGGGGCAAATTGGTGGTATCCGTGTCGAGATCTTGTTGGCGGATGCTCGCCCGTGGTGTACCCTCGGGAGCTCGCCAGAGCACCACCGAGCATCTGCATGTTGACGGGGTGAGGCGTAGGGAGGTGTAGAGGTACTGGGGAGGGCCTCGAGTGGAGTGGAAGTCGCGTGTAGGTGCTCGAGGTCAGCGGCCATGGAAACAAGTTGCACCTTAGGAAGGAAGTGAGGGCGACGGTGTCCATCGTTCCTGTAGACAATAGAGAGCAGAGGGAGGTGGATTAGGGTCAAGAGAACTCAAGGAGGTCAGGAGGAGGGGAGAGGTGTCTCCGGTTGCAGACAGATTCACCTTCCCGTGCATTCCCTAGAGGACTCTGTCCTTATTTTCATGGCAAGGAGGGACAGAGGAAGGGGAGCCATTGTCCTGGGGTGCTTGCTAGAGGTATGAGCGAGTAGTGTGAGGCGAAATGGACGGGCAGGGGCGGAGGGGATGCCTCTAGACTATTTATCTCGAGAGGTGAGGGTCCAAGGTGTACTAGGCTCATGGAGGAGCTTGGGCTGGTCTATGGCCTTCCCATTGGCGGCTAGAGGCGGTGGTAGAGAGGGTGTGAGCTCTGGTGTCGTGTAAAGGGGTAGAGGGACAGTGCAACAGCTGCAAGTAAAATAAAGATGGCAATATTTGAAAGATTTTGTGTCTCTCCTATGTCCAAGCACATGGGACAAGAGAGAGAGGGAGCTACAGTGCATGCCATAGGGATGGTAGACCAGAGGGTTGTCCTAGTGCTGGATAGAAGTGCTGGATAAGATTGACGGGGTTTGAGTGGGGATTAGATCATGATCTTGGTTTATTTCCATTCTTTGCTATATGGTTGACCATGAAGGAAAAGGCCAAGATTTGATCATGTCTAGATGGGGCAATGGTACTGGTAGATGGGCATGGTCAATATACATGTCCCTGATTTATTTGGGAATTTTCTGATTTACTTAGATCCCCTTTTTATTAATTCTCCCAAAGGAGCTTAATGTGTTTTATTGGGTTCGTTTGATATCTTTGAATTGGACAACATGAGTTTCTGGTTTGAGATGGTCCCATATAAGATTTATTCGGGCAGAAAAGTATTTAAAGTAATTATTTTCTCCTTTCTGCCATTTAAGAAAATAGGCGAAAAGAAATAATAATTTTTTTGAAGTGGGAAGATAGGGTATGACACATAGGCCTCAAATATGCTTAAAGTTGGGGAAGTTCTTTGTCAAAAACCAAACTTTCCTTTATAGCTTATGTTTTGGGATTTTTGTCAAACTAAGGAATTAAATTATTTTTAGGCCAAAATAATTAGGGGAAGCCTTTGTTAAATTTTTACATCTCAGGTAGATGATGTCCACAAGGTGTATCTAGCATTTTGAACCTTGTGTGTTGAGAATCCAACTTGATTTTGGTAGGAAACAAGGAATAAAGGATCTAGGGGTTGTTATTTTCATACCATCAAAACCTTGTTGGATCTTGGAGCTCAGAGCTCCCCTTGGGTCATGTTATATATGGATGGATATACCAAGTTATGTAGATCACCATGGAGCAAAGAGTTTATATTAATCATGATTGATCTCTCCAAGGATTTATGACAAACGTTGAATGAAATATGGGTGCCAAAATAGATTATCTATCAGCCTTCAAAACCATGTGGGTTTTAGAAGCACAAGGATCCAATTGGA
This sequence comes from Avena eriantha, assembly GCA_910589775.1. Taxonomy (NCBI): domain Eukaryota; kingdom Viridiplantae; phylum Streptophyta; class Magnoliopsida; order Poales; family Poaceae; genus Avena; species Avena eriantha. The sequence continues at coordinate 351,075,968 of OU342743.1, read as the reverse complement.
ACAAGTGAAGTAGGGATTGGTACAACTTTGTGAGTAGAGTACAACCATACCAAGGGTTGGTCAAAATAAGATAGTATAAAGATGTGAGCCTCTTTCAAAGTAGGTATCTTGATAAGATTTGCAAGGATTATTATTTACTTGCCTGCAAAACCATCAAGAACAAGTGGGTTATTAGATGATCTAGCCTAGGGTAATGGTGGTCCTTGGTAGTCCTTAAGATGGTCTAGAAGATGGTTCAAGTGCATTACCAAAAATGCAGAAGGAGTGGAAATAAGGGAGACTCAAAGATGTGATATTGATATCATATTTCTAGACTAGAATATAAGAGGGGATAATTTTGAGAGGATGCAAGGTTCCAAATCATCATCAAATGGATGATGTTGAAGTGTATATTGAGTAGAAAGGATCCATTCTTGATATTGGTCTATTTTGATTTGGAAGCTTTTAGAAAGAATAATCTTCAGAAGTGATCTAGTTAAGGATTTTAGATGATCACCTAGTGGCTATAGCTCAGATTCCAGCTTGGTTATATTTCTTAGGGTTTATACTCTTGGATTGGTTATAGGCTAGTTGATGAGCTCCTAGGGTAGCTCATACTACTTCCTAAGAAGACAAAACAAGCAGCACATCAAGGTTATTTGTCAGATAGTAGATCAAGGCAATTCATCTTAGCGGGTAACTCAACTACTACTAGGGTTACCATCAATCCTAGCTTGACGCGAGGATGGGTATTTTGAACAAGTGAGAGTCCTTGGTATTTCTACCAAGAGTAGAATTCAAAATCTTTATAAAAAGGTTTTAGAAAAAACTAGAGGTAAGAGTAGTTCAAAGTTCTATCTTGAAAACATAAGGAGATTATATCATATAGATCTGCATATCTTGGTCAATAGAAGCTACTAAAAAGGTTTTAGGATTGGAAGGCATCTTAGCTCAGGTTTTTGAAATGTCAGAACATTTGAGAATATGAAACATAAGCCAAGACAGTTTTTGTTAAATAGCTTTTGTCCACTAAGGTTGAGGTAAGGAGTATCTAATTTACCACACACTCAAAGCATAAGCATCAACAAACAAGCAAGCAAACATTGCATCCTTGACAATAAAAAGTTTTTTCCCCTAATTTTTGCATTCTAGACAACTAATCAGTGTTGCTGAAATTGGGATGTGATAACATTGGGATCAGTGAGCCATGGAATATAACCGACAAGTATCATTACAACATCCAGAACTTAACGAATACAGGACTTACATAAAGGCCATTATGGCTCATAAACATCAGCAGTGGATCTTCATTCAAACGCAAAGGCCAATCATGCCTAAACCTACAAGCAGCTGACTAGGAAGACGACCTAGTTCACATAGACGTCACCTTATACTTCCATCTTCTAGCTTCTAAAATTCTGGCCAAGTAAATAGCCAGGGACAATGTCAGTGAGTACTTTGAATGTACTCCCAAACCACCAAGATAAGTTAAACAAGATAATGCAGTTTGCCTGTGGTGAGATAGCTCTATCTAGGGTTGTTTTGAAAAGCTTAGATTTCTCTTGTACATATGGCATATCTACATCTTTGTTTAAGAAGATTTTTGAAAACATGTCTCCGCTTTTAAATCCGGATATCTCCATATCCTTGTTGAAAATCCTTTTGAAAACAGTTTTAGACGAAAACCCTTTTTAAACATCTTCGACCAACCATGGTAAAAAAACGTGTTCTCGTGCTTCCTTCTAACCCCGTCATGTCCTTTTTATCTTCTGAAAACAACCACTAGGGTACTCCTAGCGATTACCTTTCCAACCGTCCTTGACCATGGACACGGCTATTCGAATAGAATATACTCTGCTGAGTTCGTGCACTTTACCCACAAGAATCAATACATCCGCCGCGATACAACCACGGCCCGCTACACATGGTAAATGGGGGTTCAGATAATCAAACCTAACTCTCCATTTGTCATCCCTAGCAAAGGCGGCTTTTCCTTTTGGGTATGTTCTCCCCGGCAACTAGTATGTGGCGCTCTACTCCATAGTCATGCCTTCCGTACATGCGTATACCCAAACTGGAGCTTGGTGTATACCTTAATTTGGTGACTCCACTTCCTTCCATACTACCTAAGTCATACCGTCCGCGGGAGACCCAATTTTGGCACGGGCACTCTTGCTAAAGCAAGCTACGGGCTCCAGATCCATAGACCTGTTAGTGAACCCGCCCAGAATTCAAGGGATTTCTCCCAATTAGCAGTGTACAAGCTACCCTGGCTAAAGACAACAAACTACGAGCTAAGCCCCAACTCTTGGGGTAATGTGGTTGCACGGATAAATTGTTCTGGTAAAGGCATAGAAAATCCCTTCTCTTTCCCTTGTCCATTTTTTTCACTTCTCCTCATCACCATTTCTTTAGTTAGAACATCCACTTGGAAACGATATCTTGTTTCCAACGGGGTAGGATGCTAATCATCATAACCTCGATCTAAAGGGGGTAAATAGTAGGTATACATCAGGGTGGGTGCCATGAGGGACACCAAGTCATAACTTGGTGGAGCCAAGTCATTAGTGGAGTATTTATAAAACAAGACTTGTTGATAGTAATGTAATTATAAAGGAGATACAAAATAAGTAATAAAAGGAGTAGGGAAAGTATCAGAAATTCAGGAAAGGTGGCTTGCATGCGACCGGCGGGGTGTCCCTGGACTTCTTTATAAGATAACCAAGAATACCAATACCCAGAATAATAAGATCTCTTCTTCTTGTCGTCAAACAATCGTAACTATCGCTGTCATCGAGCACACATGCAAAAAAATAGTACCACATTCAATCCAAGGCATACCAGCACCAAAGCATACATCAAATAAGGAATAATAAAAGTGTACAATTCAATCGGTTTTGAGTAGTTGGGTTCAGGGCAAGTAGAAATACTTGAAGAGCAATTGTGGGTGTTCTTTAATGTAGTGGGATGCCAATCTACTTACTTAAGGGTTTTTAAACCAAGGTCATGTTCTGTATGATTTGAATATGCAAATATGATATCACCAGATAGGTATTGATCAAATGAAACCAACAAAAGTGGTTTCACTAATTTATCAATTTCCATTGATTTATAATGAATTTTCTAGTGGGAAATACTCTAGTTTTAGGAGATAATTCCCCGGAAGAGTTCTGGGAGTCCAAAAATTATTTCCTTCTGTGGATGTGTAGGGTTTGATTTACTGATTTACTGAGAGTTGGAGTGATTTCAAAATATTTAACAAAATTCCCTCAGGGAATTCCCAAAGTCAGTTATGTAGTTGTTTTGTCTTTTTCACCAGATCAATTCTCCGGAGGATTTCGATATGATTCCAAAGACACGTGTTAGTTACTTTGAGTATCATTCAGGAGAAATTAGAATCACTATTTTTGGGTATACAGAACTACTAGAGTGATTTATTTAGTGAATTAAACATATAGAGAATAGTTTAATTCATAATAAATCAACCAGGGATTGTAAAATTTTGGGCTCCTAGGGTTTGGAGCATGTTGGTGAGTGTGTGTTCTGGGAGTTGGTATTAGGTCAATACCACTTTTGTTTGGCCTATAGAAATTCCTAAGGACAATTTAAGGGCTGTTTTTGTTATTATTACTACATAAAAACAATAAAGGTTTTTGGTATGAGGCCAATATTATATTAAAGGTACTCTAAATGCCTTGCATTAGAAGTTTGATTTAGTATTTTTGGATAAACCAAACTCACCGAAGCTATTTATAGTGTATACGACACATGTAGTTGTTTAAATTGCTATAGTTAATCTGAACATTATTTTGGTCTACCTATTGTACTGAATGTGGAAGAAAATATACCTGTATATACCAAAAATAAGATTTGGGCAAAATCTAGCAATTTCCAATTTTCCATGAATTTAATCCAAACATGTCCAGTAGCAGATTTTTATTTGATTTAAATGAAGAAAAGGGGACAGGGGGCACTGGGCTGAAAAACGGCCGGCTGGGGCAACACCGCCGTGGGCCGACCAATGTGCTTGTAGAGGAGAGCGTGGGAGATGGGTTTGAATTACTAATGGGCGGGGTCCCCCTATCAGTGAGGGGCGACCCACGAAGGGTTATGGGGCATTTTCGGCCGATAGATCCGAGGGAGATCGACTGTTGCCACTCGTCTTGCACCTCTCAATGCAGAATAGGGAGGGGAAACCCTAGGGCCGGTGCTGGTGGTGTAGTAGCTCATCTAGGGGTCGAAGGGGAGCTGGGGAGGGCCTAGGCGCGGTAGTCGATGAAGACCTCAGGGATGGGCGGCAAGGGTAGGTGCAGCCTCGGCAGGGGCCTCACGCAAAGATGGCGGTGGTGCTCACTTAGTAGCTCGTCGGAGCTGCTTCTAAGTGGCCTACATGTAGTAGAGGAGGGTCGGGGATGTTAGGGTTGGCTTCGGGGCTGCTAAAAATGCCAATACAAAGAGTAAAAGAGCAGGAGGGAGACCACCGAGTCGGGTTCTTGGAGAAAATCGAGGGGAGGTGCCTCCTCTCTCTAGGGCGAGGCAAGTTCTGGGAGGACCTCTGGAGCTCAGAGAAGGTAGATCTGTGGCAGAGCTGCTGAGTTAGGCCACATGGAGGGGGAGAAGCGACGGGGTGGAGGAGCTATGCTCGGAACCTTGCCATGGCCTAAACTACTTTCTCTCTCTCTCTCAGGCAAGATAGAGCAAGGGAAGGGAAGTGTCTCTCTAGGAGGTTAATAGGAAGGGGAGGAACCAAATGAGCTAGAGTGGAGGCGCTGGGGTGGCCTGTGGCTGTTTATCCCGACTTGGCTAGGTGCATGGTGGACAAAGTCTGTGGGGGGCTTGGGGAGGGGTGGTGTTCAAGGATAGGGCCTTAGGGGCAATGGAGGGAGGTTGTGTGGGCCTCTGAGTCGGGCACAGAGTGGAGAAGAGGCATGATGTAGCTGGTGTGGAGTAAATACCAAGATGTGGTGGGATTTGCTTGAACCCTCCATCTCATTTTTCTTCAACTCCAAGCACTAGGGACAAAGAGGGGGTGTGCAACAGTATAGTTCAACTAGACGGGGTAAGAGGGCTAGAAAGGAGTACTAGACAAGCTTTGGGGATGGTTTGATCTTGGTTTACCTCAATCTTAGCTAAGTTTGCCAAATTGAGTAAATAGGTGGTAGTGAAGGAAGTTTAGAAACTTGTCTTTGACAAGACGAGTAAATGGTATTGGTGAGTAGATAGGGTCAAGGCATAATCCTAGGAATTAATTGAGATTTTCCAGAGGATTTTAAGTCCTCTCAAAATCATTTAGTCAAATAGTGCAGAAATAGTTTCTAGAAGCTCATTTGGTATTTTTACATTGGGCATGGTTGGTTTTTGATGTGAGATGGTCCTAAATACCAAATCACACCTTGGAGATTTTTCTTGGAATTTATTTTGAAAATAAAGTATTTTAAAGATATTATTTCTTGTTTCTGCTAGTTAAGAAAAAGGGCAAAAATAAATAATAAAGAATCTCAAAAATATTTATTTTTGAGAGGTAGGGTTTGATGTATAGTACGCAATTGTGCATTGAGTTGCAAAGTGATTTGGTGAAAACAAACTTGCCTTTATAGACTATGTTTCTAGGATTTTGCCAAGTGTGGAGTTTAAATAGTTTTAGGTCCCAAATAATTATGGAAATTATTTGGAAAACTTATATCCAAGGTGGACGATGTCAGATTTCTATATCCATCATTGGAAACCTTGGGTTTTGCAAAACAAGATGGATTTTTGAAGAGATCTAGGGCATTGATATTTTTATACCACCTAGACAAGGTTGGATTAGTGAGCTCAGAGCTCACCTTGATGCAAGGAATATATGGATAGTTAGACATAGTGATGTAGATCACCATGGTGTATAGTTTTGAGCTTGATCATCCTTGATCTCACCAAGGATTGATTCCGAACTTTGAATAAAATAAGCCAGCCAAAGTAGATTATCAAATAGATTTCAAAACATTGTGGGTTTTGGGAGCACAAGGATCCATTTGGAATAAGTGAAGTAGGTATTCCAAGACTCTCATGAGTATAACACAATTATGCAAAGAGTTGGTCCAAACAAGGTAGGATGAAGGTGTGAGCTTCTGACCAAGTAGGCTAGTTGATCAGATTTGCAGGAAAACTTATTTTCTTGCCTGCAAAACTGTCAAGAACAAGTGGGTTAGGGGATGGTCTAGCCAAGGGAAAGAGTGGGCCTTGCTAGTACTTAGTATGGTTTACAATATGGTTCAAGTAAATTTCCAAAAATCGACAAGGGTTGAGAAAGAGAGGTATTCAAAGAAGTGATGTTGAAACAGTTTCTAGACTTAGTCAGAATTTGGCAGTTTTGAGGCTTTTGACTAGACTATAAGAGAGGATTTTTTGATGGGTTGCAAGGTACCAGAGCATCATCAATTGGATGATGTTGAAGTGTATATTGATTAGAATATATCCATGCTTGATATTGGTCTTTATTGACTTGGAAGCTTCAAGATATCCTTAAGGGGATTTGGTTAAGGGTTTTGGGTGATCACCTACGGGCCATAGATAAGATCCAGCCTGTATTATTGCTTACGGTTTATAAATGTACTTTAATTTGGTCCTAGAGAATGCGCTCCTAGGGTAGCTCATACTACTTCCTAAGCAAACAAGTCACACAACAGATCAAGGTAATTCATCAGATAGTAGATCAAGGCAACTCATCTTACAAGGAAATCAACTAGTATTAGGGTTACAATAAAGCTTAGCTTGAGCTAGAGATCGGTATTTTGAAACTTTGGAGTTTGAATAAGGTGAGAGTCCTTGGTATCTCTACCAGGGTAGAATTCAAAAAGATTTATAAAAAGGTTTTGGAAGACCTAGAGATAAGAGTAGTTAAAGGTTCTGTCTTGAGAACATAAGGAGATTATATCATCTATATATATCCATATCTTTGTCAATTTAAGATACTAAAAAGGTTTTAAGGTTGCAAGGAAACTTGGCTTGGGTTTTTGAAATGCCAAAACATTTGAGAATATGAAACATAAGCCAAGACAGTTTTTGTTAAATAGATTTTGTCAACTGAGGTTGAGGTAAGGAGTATCTCATTTGATACACACTCAAGTCATAGGAATCAACAAACCAACAAGGAAACATTGCATCCTTATCAAGAAAAAGTTTTTGTTCCTCCTAATTTTTGCATTCTGGACAACTAATCAGGGTTGCTGAAATTGGGATGTTATAGTCCTTTCCCCTTAAAAGAATCTCGTCCCGAGATTCGGGAGAGTAGGGTTAGTGGATTTTGTGTCGGTTTAGTATTTTTTGTTTCAAATGTTCCATTTCATGGGCTTTGACCTTGAGCGTGGTTACTGTGTTGGTAGAGAAGGAACTTCAGTCTTCTTGGATGCACAGAGTGTTGAGCAAGCTTCAGTCCAGGTTGCGATGGATGATATTCCTTCTATAAGGATTCGAGGTCTCGAGGGATTAGGCTAGGCGAACAATCTCTAAAAGGAGCTTCACGAAGTTCTTTTCTGAGGGTAGGGTCGACGTCTATATGTCTTTTATATAAGTAATACGGCATTTTCCTTAGAGTCCTACTATAACCTATTCGACGACTTGGGGTTAGGACTCCTGAAGTTGTTTCTGGCAGGTGGTTACTCTATTTGTGTGGGAAAGATGCGGTCTTTCCCCCTCAGGGTTAAACTAACAGTAGCTCGAAGATAACGCAGTCCTTCGTTCTTGGAATTGTTGGATGTTGTTTGAAGGCACCGCCAACCTTCTATCTATAGTTGGAATCCTTCAGATGTCGTCCACAAACTAGGTTTCATGAGGCTTATATACTACTTTTATTCGTACTTAGCCTAATCGGATCTGTTGAAAACGCAGGTCCTCTAAATGGGTTAGAACTGAGGGATTTGGGATCCGGCAGTCCTTCAGGTGGGTCTTCGTAGAAGTAGCGGAGGGGCTTCGTAAATCTTCAGTTTTTTCTCATCTAATGACTCGAGAGTTGATGCTTAGTGAGAAGACATCGAATCTAGAACCCTACTGAAGTATCCTCTGGTAAATGATTTCAATGTGTTGAGGGCCTTGAGTGAAGTTATATTGCATAAACCTTGTCGGTTTGGTTTCCTAACGAAGTGTTAGAGAGTTAGCTCTAGGTAGCTTAGCGGCCAATGAGACTTATTGTCAGTCTTCAATCGGGTTAGGGGCATCCATCTTTGGAGGGTTATCTTCACTTGAACTATTGACGTTTCTTCCGCTTGATGGTGAAGTAGACTCGTCGTCTTCAGGCAGTCCTGTCTTTAGGATTTTGGAGTATTGTAGCCTTCTGGTGAAGAACTTCCCATCGGTTTGGGTAGGGTCAAATTGAATAGCTAGTCTCTTGAGGTGGTCAGAGCTTTAATATACCGAAGGTTAGTGGAGTTAGGTCTTTACTTCTTGTCTTGGTTATAAAGCCTTGTGGTATATTGTGGATAATGAGGATTATTCGGTGATAGATTTCCGGCTTCAACGAGACTCTTGCTACTGTTGGCACATGAATGATGGCGTGTGGTCTTCGTGGCAAATCTTCAGATATGAGTTTGACAAGGTATTCCATCCTACTACGAAGGAGTATTCATATGTTTCCAACTTGAAGATGTCGAAGTCCTGGTTCTCGGGATACTCTTCCTCTCATAACTCCCGATGTTAGTCTAGGTTCTTGTTAGTGACAACTAACAGGGGCGTCTGTGTTCCTAAGTGGTGTATCGATCTCGAACACTTTAAGGTCAAACAAGATATAACATACCTACAAGGTGAACAGAGCGAGGGGGTCGCAATGTCCTTCGCAAACAACACACATCAAGCAACATATGATGAACTTGGGAAAGCAAACACAACCAACTAGGGGGACCAAGGAGTTAACTACTCGCGGTATAGGGGAATCCTAATCTTAGGACTATTGATCCTAGAGACTACATATTGAGGTATGAGTCAGTATCTTGCGAATGAAGCCTTCACCGTGTCATCGGACGCTTCTCGATAGTGCAGTACTTGATTTCTTCTAGTTATGAGGATTCTCTAGTAGGGCGGCCTTGTAGTCTCCTTGTGTTTGCGGTAGTTGCTTGTCTTCACCTTGTTCTCATCATCTTCATCGGATTCTAGGTCCTAGTTGTTTATAACCCGTATTTTATAATTTTGGATGAGAGATTGACGAAGTCATTTTCAAAATCATTTAAACTAGAATGAGATATGAAGTAGAATCTTTTGAAATGATTTGAGGAATTAATTAGTTTTCGAAAGCCGGTGTTTCAAAAATAGTTTTCCTGTCTAAGGACCATGCTAACTAAGGTCTCCTACAGTCAGGATGGCTCTAATACCAAGTCTGTGGGGTCCCCTAGATTTATCATCCGAGAAATCCCTGTTATGCACATATCCATGTTCCCATGATCAGTGAGGCGTGGAACATAACCGACAAGTATCATTACAACATCCAAAACTTATCGAATACAAGAGTTACATAAATACCATTATGGCTCCTAAACTTCAAAATGGAATCTTCATTCAAACGCAAAGCCGAATCTTGCCTTAACCTACAAGTAGCTGACTGGGAAGACGACCTAATTCGCACAGATGTCACCTTATCTTTCTATCTTCTAGCTTCCGAAAGTCTGGCCAAGTAAATAGCTAGGGACAATGCCAGTGAATACTTTCAATGTACTCGCAAACCACCAAGATAAGTTAAACAAGATAATGCAGTTTGGTTGTGGCGAGATAGGTCTATCTAGGGTTGTTTTGAAATGCTTAGATTTCTCTTATTGATATGGCATCTGTATATCTTTGTTGAACAAGAGTTTTGAAAACATGTGTCCGCTTTATAAATCCGGATATCTCCATATCCTTATTGAAAATCCTTTTAAAAATAGTTTTAGATGAAAATCCTTTTTAAACATCTTCGACCAACCATTGTAAAAAAACGTGTTCTCATGCTTCCTTGTGACCCCGTCATGTCCTTTTTATCTTCTCAAAACAACCACTAGGGTACTCCTAGCGATTACCTTTCCAACCATCCTTGACCATAGACATAGTTATTCAAATAGATTATACTCTTCAGCGTTCGTGCACTTTACCCACAAGAATCAATACATCCATCGGGATAAAACCACGGCCTGCTACACATGGTAAACGGGGGTTCAGATAATCAAACCTAACTCTTCATTTGTCATCCCTAGCAAAGGAAGCTTTTCCTTTTGGGTTTGTTCTCCCTGACAACTAGTATGTGGCGCCCCGCACCATAGTCCTGCCTTCCGTACACGCGTATACCCAAACCGCAGCTTGGCATATACCTTAATTTGGTGACTCCACCTCCTTCCGTACTACGTAAGTCATACCATCCGCGGGAGACCCAATTGTTGTACCGGCACTCTTGCCAAAGAAAGCACGCTCTTGCCGAAGCAAACTACAGGCTCCCAATTAGAAGTGTAGAAGTTACCCCGGCTATAGACAACAAACTATGAGCTAAGCCCTAGCTCCAGGGGTAATGTGGTTGCACGGATAAATTGTTCTGGTAAAGGTGTATAACATCCCTTCTCTTTCTCTTGTCCATTTTTCTCACTTCTCCTCATCACCATTTCTTTAGTTAGAACATCCACTTGGAAATGATGCCTCTTCCCAAGGGTTTTACAAAGCATTTTTGACACATTTGTAGTAGGGTAAATCCCAAAACAATTTATTCATCAAAAATCCATAGTTTCCAACAGGGTAGTGTAACATCCCAAAACTTTAATCCAAGGTTATTAAGATCCAAATCATCAAAATTAGGGTTAACAAAAACTTTTCCAATAAAAATTATTAAAGCATTCATATGTGTGTGCATTTAAATAGGAGTTGTTTTGAATTGCCATGATTAAGTGATCCATTTCTTGTAAAATGATTATTAGGTGAAATAAACATCATCTAGATCATTCCCAAACAAATCCCAAAGAAAAAAAAATCAAAATGAATAAAAGAAAGAAATGGTCATTTCCTAAACCACATTGATCGACTGGTGACATTTGCATGCGTCTTTTCCTAAACCACATTGATCCACTACTGACATTGCATGTGTGTTCCTTTCCTAAACCACATGGATCAAATAGAGTCATTTGCATGTGTGTTCTTTTCCTAAACCACATGGATCCACTGGTGACATTTGCATGTGTGTTCGTTTCCTAAACCACATTGGTCCACTAGTGACATTTGCATGTGTGTTCTTTCCCTAAACCACATTGATCCATTGGAGTCATAGCACGTGTGTTCTTTTCCTAAATCACATTGTTCCACAAGTATCATTCCATGTGTGTCATTTTCTTAAACCACATGGATCCGCTGTGTCATTGCATGTTTGTTCTTTTCCTAAACCACATGGATCCAGTTGAGTCATTCCTTGTGTTTTCTTTTCCTAAACCACATGGATCCACTAGTTTCATTGGATGTGTGTTCTTTTCCTAAACCTCATGGATCCACTTGTGACATTACATGTGTGTTCTTTTCCTAAAACACATTTATCCACTGATGACATTTGGATGTGTGTTCTTTTCCTAAACCACATGGATCCACTTGAGTCATTACATGTGTGTTCTTTTACTAAACCACATTGATCGACTGGTGACATTTGCATGTGTGTTCTTTTACTAAACCACATTGATACACTAGTGACAATGCATGTGTTTTTTTCTTGAACCACATTGTTCCACTGGTGTCATTGCATGTGTGCTCTTTTCCTCAACCACATTGATCCACTAGCGTCATTACTCGTGTGTTCTTTTCCTGAACCACATTGGTCCACTGGTGTCATTTGCATGTATGTTCTTTTCATAGACCACATGGATCCGCTGGTGTCATTATATGTGTTGTTTTCCTAAACCACATGGATCCACTAGTGTCATTGCATGTGTGTTCTGTTCCTAAACCACATGGATCCACTAGTGACATTGCATATGTGTCATTTCCCTAAACCACATGGATCCACTAGTGACATTGCATGCGTGTTATTTTTCTTATAACACATTGATCCATTGGTGACATTTGCATGTGTGTTCTTTTCCTAAACCACATGGATCCACTAGTGACATTTGGATGTGTGTTCTTTTCCTAAACCACATTGATCCACTGGTGTCATTACATCTGTGTTCTTTTCCTAAACCACATGCATCCACAGGTGATATTGCATGTCTGTTCTTTTCCTAAACTACATTGATCTACTAGTTCCATTGGATGAGTGTTCTTTTCCTGAACCACATGGATCCAGTGGTGACATTGCAGGTGTGTTCTTTTCCTAAACCACATTGATCCACTGGTGTCATTACATGTGTTTTTTTCCTAAAACAAATTGATCCACTAGTGACATTTGCATGCGTGTTATTTTCCTAAACCATATTACTCCACCGGAATCACTGCATGTGTGTTCTTTTCCTAAACCACATGAATCCACTAGTGACATTTCGTGTGTGTTCTTTTCCTAAAACTCATTGATCCACTAGTGACATTTGCATGTGTGTTCTTTTCGTAAAGCACATGGATCCACTTGAGTCATTGCATGTGTGTTCTTTTCCTAAACCACATGGATCCACTTGTGAAATTGCATGTGTGTTCTTTTCATAATCCACATGGATCCACTAGAGTCATTTGCATGTGTGTTCTTTTCCTATACCACATGGATCAACTAGAGTCATTTGCATGTGTGTTCTTTTCGTAAACCACATGGATCCAGAGGTGACATTTGCATGTGTGTTAGTTTCCTAAACCACATTGAACCACTGGAGTCATTGCATGTGTGTTCTTACCGAAACCACATTGATCCGCTGGTGTCATTGCATGTGTATTCTTTTCCTAAACCACACTACAATAAGAACCCCCCTTCAACAACGCATCGATGTGCTGCCAAATGTACATATAAGCGTTGATAAGTTGAACACCAACGAATTAGAATGCGTTGTCGTTGGTGGCGTTGCAAGGTTCTATAGTACCGCATATACTTGTGTTGGTACACGATGTAAAAAGCTTTGTAATATAGCAACATATATATAGGCTGCCTAACAACGCCCATTATGCCTTGGTAGTTATATTGCATCACTGGATTTTGATCCTCCATTAATATTATTTTATACATTGCTAATAACAGTCAGTACCTCAATACCACTCCCGGAGTAAGGGGCGCAATATTGTAAGTAAGCCTCATATTAAATCAACAACAGATAGGGGACACAATATTGTAAATAAGATCTCATATATTAAATCAACATAGTCGCATTACATTGAACATGATCAAAATAATACACGATTTTATTCTAAAAAATGCACATGGAAATGATATCCTAAAAGTATCTGGTGTAGCACCAATCTCCAGCTTACAATCAACATCTTGGCCCTGCATCATCCATTGGCTTTCGAATCTACAACAAACAAGTATTGAACATTAGTAATATAGAGCTACTGAGAAAGAAAACATGCTTAGTAGATTAAAAAATTGAAGGAGTATCAACCTTAAATTATATTGAGCGCTAAGGAGTACCCATGGTATCAATTAAACAAGCGTATGGAAATAGACAACTTACAGAATGAATGATGCAATAGCAACTACAGAAGAGGCTCCACATCGCCCGAGTGCGGATGAATGACCTTCAGCTATCAGGAAATAATTTGGGAGCTACATAGAGGGAGGTCAAAAAAGATAAACCACCTCTCACTACTAAACTGTGTGGTGCCAACCTGTTGAGTATACAGTATATATATATATAACGTGTGTTTCAGCTTTTTCCTCCCACCATTTTTATCTGATCTTGATCCGGCAACAACTAATTAGTGAAACATTCAGACTTCTTATCATCAATACTGAATACCTTATTCTTTACCTCGTTCATTGGCACTAGTGTCGTCCTGATAATCTCCATCCTCTTCAACATTAGATCTGCCATGATTCTTCATCACTACAAACGAGATTATTCAGCAGCATCTTTATATATGCATCGTATTCTCATTTTCTATGTTCCTCACCTGTTGATCATTGCATTGAACAATAGGAAGTTTACTCTGTTGAATCTACTGTACCACGAGAACCTAAACAATAAGTGAAAATAATTTTTTTCTATTAATCAAACTAGCATGTAGTTGCCCGGAGTACTAATCATTCTATATGGAAACAACCAATTTAAAACTAAATTAATTAGAGGATGGGGGTGCAGATGGGATCGGACATGGCCATACAATCTATTAATGGTCGGTCATTATCAGGATGCAACGGCCAACGGATAGGATCATCACGAAATTACTAAAAACATAAGGAAGAATAGACAAACCTGATTGAGATCGCATCAGGCCATCAGGGTGCGCAACATGGATGGGGATGATGAGGCCGTGGATTACTAAACACCGATGATCTCGAGCACCGAGCAGTAGCTTGCCGAAACCGGCGAGTACGCGACAGCCTTAAACATGAGGACGTCGTAGGCTAGGGCGGCGGTGCAGGAGTGCCCTCCTTCATGTAGTTGCGGCGGCTAACCAGGGTACGATGTCGTCAGATGTGAAGAGTTGATTAGGACCGCGAGAAGGACGAGGAGTTTGTGCGGCCCCGGGATAATGTGCAACTGACCTGCAATCTTGGGGATTGCTTCCTTTTTTTTGAGGGAGGTATTGATTAGGTCAACCCACGACCTGCGCTGGTAACGGGAAGGAGAGGATATAGTGTGTGGTGGTTATCTTACTTTTCTCTTTATTATATTTTAAGTAACCTAGTATCACAATTTAATTCTATGGAAGGTGGGACCATACCATGCATAGCGAAGAACATGGACGCCTTTATAAATAAGCAAAAATCGTGGGCAGTCAATTAACATAGTACTAAAAGGAATCATAGGGAAGAAACCATGGGAAATGGGATAACGGGAAAAGTGGAGGTAGAGGAAATTGTTTTTCCACCTCCATAATTATTTTGGTTGTCTTAGCTCTCAATTTTTTTCCAACTAAACTGACTGAAATAAAGTTACAGGCTTAGATAACATGCATTTTACTTTATTATATTGCAAAAATTATTACTCCCTCTAACCCAAATTAATTGACTTTGATTTTTCTAGATTCGAATGTATCTATACACATGTATTAGTGCTAGATACATCTGAATGTAGGCAAATCAAAGTCAATTAATTTAGGTCGGAGGGAGTATCAAAATTTATATGTGTACAAGAAAAATAAAATAGAGAGATGAAATAACTCTTATATGGTTAGACTCAAACCTAGCACACTAGATCTTGACTCGACATATCTCCAAATTTGTACGCCTAATTCGCATTGACAAGTCATGACTTATAGATGGCTCACACATGATACATGTTACCGTTCATCGCCGGCAATGCATCGGCTTTCCAACACAAACATATGTGGCTATAGTCAGATTTTGCAACGCATTCTGAAAGCGTTGGAACATATACATTGCTATATGGGGGTTCCTCTTGTTGTGCCACATGGATCTGCTGTGTGATTGCATGTGTGTTCTTTTCCTAAGCCACATGGATCCACTAGAGTCATTGCATGTGTGTTATTTTCCTAGACCACATGGATCCACTGGTGTCATTGCATGTGTGTTCTTTTCCTAAGCCACATGGATCCACTCGTGACATTGCATGTGTGTTCTTTTCCTAAACCACATGGATCCACTAGTGACATTTGCATGTGTGTTCTTTTCCTAAAACACATTGATCCACTAGTGATATTTGCATGTGTGTTCTTTTACTAAACCACATGGATCCATAAGAGTCATTGCATGTGTGTTCTTTTCCTAAACCACATTGATCCACTTGTGACATTTTCATGTGTGGTATTTTCCTCAACCACATTGATTCAATGGTGGAATTACATGTATGTTTTTTTCCTAAACCACATTCATCGACTTGTGACATTTGCATCTGTCTTTTCCTAAACCAGATTGATCCACTGCTGACATTGCATGTGTGTTCCTTTCCTAAACAACATGGATCAAGTAGAGTAATTTGCATGTGTTTTCTTTTCCTAAACCACATGGATCCACTGGTGACATTTGCGTGTGTGTTCTTTTCCTTAACCACATTGATCCACTAGTGACATTTCCATGTGTGTTATTTTCCTAAACCACATTGCTCCACTGGAGTCATTGCATGTGCGTTCCATTCCTAATCCACATTGATCCACCAGTGTCATTGCATGTCTGTTCTTTTCTTAAACCACATGGATCCGCTATGTCATTGCATGTGTGTTCTTTTCCTAAACCACATGGATCCACTAGAGGCATTTCTTGTGTGTTCTTTTCCTAAACCACAAGGATCCACTAGTTTCATTGCATGTGTGTTCTTTTCCTAAACCACATGCATCCACTAGTTTCATTGCATGTGTGTTCTTTTCCTAAAACACATTTATCCACTGATGACATTTGGATGTGTGTTCTTTTCCTAAACCACATGGATCCACTTAAGTCATTTCATGTGTGTTCTTTTCCTATATCACATTGATCCACTAGTGACATTTACATGTGTGTTATTTTACTAAACCACATTGATACACTAGTGACAATGCATGTGTGTTATTTTCCTGAACCACATTGATCCACTGGTGTCATTGCATGTGTGCTCTTTTCCTCAACCACATTGATCCACTGGCATCATTACACGTGTGTTCTTTTCCTGAACCACATTGATCCACTGGTGTCATTTGCATGGATGTTCTTTTCACAGACCACATGGATCCGCTGGTCTCATTTTATATGTGTCTTCCTAAACCACATGGATCCACTGGTGTTATTGCATGTGTGTTCTTTGACTAAACCACATGCGTCCACTAGTGACATTGCATGTATGTTCTTTTCCTGAACTACATTGATCCACTAGTGTCAGTGGATGTGTGTTCTTTTCTTGAAACACATGGATCCACTGGTGACATTGCACGTGTGTTCTTTTCCTAAACAACATGGATCAAGTAGAGTAATTTGCATGTGTTTTCTTTTCCTAAACCACATGGATCCACTGGTGACATTTGCGTGTGTGTTCTTTTCCTAAACCACATTGATCCACTAGAGTCATTGCATGTGTGTTCTTTTCCTAAATCACATGGATCCACTAGTGACATTTGGATGTGTGTTCTTTTCCTAAACCACATTGATCCACTAGTGTCATTACATGTGTGTTCTTTGACTAAACCACATGCATCCACTAGTGACATTGCATGTATGTTCTTTTCCTGAACTACATTGATCCACTAGTGTCAGTGGATGTGTGTTCTTTTCTTGAAACACATGGATCCACTGGTGACATTGCACGTGTGTTCTTTTCCTAAACCACATTGATCCACTGGTGTCATTACATGTGTGTTTTTGTCGTAAAACACATTGATCCACTAGTGATATTTGCATGTGTGTTATTTGCCTAAACCACATTGCTGCACTAGAGTCATTGTATGTGTGTTCTTTTCCTAAACCGCATGGATCCACTAGTGAAATTTGCATGCGTGTTCTTTTCCTAAATGACATTGATCCACCAGTGTCATTGTATGTGTGTTCTTTTCCTAAACCGCATTGATCCACTGGTGTCATTACATGTGTGTTTTTGTCGTAAAACACATTGATCCACTAGTGATATTTGCATGTGTGTTATTTTCCTAAACCACATTGCTCCACTGGAGTCATTGCATGTGTGTTCTTTTCCTAAACCACATGGATCAACTAGTGAAATTTCCATGTGTCTTCTTTTCCTAAATGACATTGATCCACCAGTGTCATAGCATGTGTGTTACATTCCTAATCCGCATTGATCCACAAGTGTCATTGCATGTGTGTTCTTTTCCTAAACCACATGGATCCACATGAGGCATTTCTTGTGTGTTCTTTTCCTAAACCACAAGGATCCACTAGTTTCATTGCATGTGTGTTCTTTTCCTAAACCACATGGATCCACTAGTTTCATTGCATGTGTGTTCTTTTCCTAAAACACATTTATCCACTGATGACATTTGGATGTGTGTTCTTTTCCTAAACCACATGGATCCACTTAAGTCATTTCATGTGTGTTCTTTTCCTATATCACATTGATCCACTAGTGACATTTGCATGTGTGTTATTTTACTAAACCACATTGATACACTAGTGACAATGCATGTGTGTTCTTTTCCTGGACCACATTGATCCACTGGTGTCATTGGATGTGTACTCTTTTCCTCAACCACATTGATCCACTGGCATCATAGCACATGTGTTCTTTTCCTGAACCACATTGATCCACTGGTGTCATTTGCATGTATGTTCTTTTCACAGACCACATGGATCCGCTAGTCTCATTTTATATGTGTGTTCCTAAACCACATGGATCCACTGGTGTTATTGCATGTGTGTTCCTTTCCTAAGCCACATGGATCCACTCGTGACATTGCATATGTGTCATTTTCCTAAAGCACATAGATCCACTAGTGACATTGCATGCGTGTTATTTTTCCTAGAACACATTGATCCACTAGTGACATTGCATCCACTAGTGACATTGCACGTGTGTTGTTTCCCTAAACCACATTGATCCACTTGTGTCATTACATGTGTATTTTTTTCCTAAAACACATTAATCCACTAGTGACATTTGCATGTGTGTTATTCTCCTAAACCACATTCCTACACTAGAGTCGTTGCATGTCTGTTCTTTTCCTAAACCACATGGATCCACTAGTGACATTTCATGTGTGTTGCTTTCCTGAACCACATTGGTCTAGTGGTGTCATTGCATGTGTGCTCTTTTCCTCAACCACATTAATCCACTGGCGTCATTGCACATGTGTTTTTTTCTGAACCACATTGATCCACGGGTGTCATTTGCATGTATGTTCTTTTCATAGACCACATGGATCCGCTAGTGTCATTTTATATGTGTTTTCCTAAACCACATGGATCCACTGGTGTCATTGCATGTGTGTTCGTTTCCTAAACCACATGGATCCACTTGTGACATTGCATATGTGTCATTTTCCTAAACCACATGGATCCACTGGTGACATTGCATGCGTGTTATTTTTCCTCTAACACATTGATCCACTGGTGACATTTGCATGTGTGTCATTTTCCCAAACCACATGGATCCACTAGAGTCATTGCATGTGTGTTCTTTTCCTAAATCTCATGGATCCACTAGTGACATTTGGATGTGTGTTCTTTTCCTAAACCACATTGATCCACTAGTGTCATTACATGTGTGTTCTTTGACTAAACCACATGCATCCACTAGTGACATTGCATGTATGTTCTTTTCCTGAACTACATTGATCCACTAGTGTCAGTGGATGTGTGTTCTTTTCTTGAAACACATGGATCCACTGGTGACATTGCACGTGTGTTCTTTTCCTAAACCACATTGATCCACTGGTGTCATTACATGTGTGTTTTTGTCGTAAAACACATTGATCCACTAGTGATATTTGCATGTGTGTTATTTGCCTAAACCACATTGCTGCATGAGAGTCATTGTATGTGTGTTCTTTTCCTAAACCACATGGATCCACTAGTGAAATTTGCATGCGTGTTCTTTTCCTAAATGACATTGATCCACGAGTGTCATTGTATGTGTGTTCTTTTCCTAAACCGCATGGATCCACTGGTGACATTACACATGTGTTCTTCTCCTGAACCATAGTGATCCACTGGTGTCATTGCATGTGTGTTATTTTCCTGAACCACATAGATCCATTGATAACATTGCATGTGTGTTCTTTTCCTAAACTACATTGACCCACTAGTGTCATTGCATGTGTGTTCTTTTCCTAAACCACATGGATCCACTGATGACATTGCATGTGTGTTTCCTGAACTACATTGATCCACTAGTGTCATTGCATGTGTGTTCTTTTTGTGAACCACATGGATCCACTGATGGCATTGCATCTGTGTTCTTTTCCTAAACCACATGGATCCACTAGAGTCATTGCATGTGTGTTCTTTTCCTAAACCACATGGATCCACTAGAGTCATTGGCATGTGTGTTCTTTCACTATATACCACATGGATCAACTAGTGTCATTTCCATGTGTGTTCTTTTCCTAAACCACATGTATCCATTGGTGATATTTGCATGTGTGTTCTTTTCCTAAAGCACATTGATCCTTTGGAGTCATTGCATGTTTTTTCCTAGACCACATTGATCCACTTGTGTCATTTCATGTGTGTTCTTTTCGTAAGCCACGTGGATCCACTAGAGTCATTGCATGTGTGTTCTTTTACTAAACCACATGGATCCACTAGTGTCATTGCATGTGTGTTCTATTCCTAAACCACATGGATGCACTGGTGACATTGCATGTGTGTTGTTTTCCTAAACCACATGGATCCACTAGTGAAATTGCATGTGTGTTCTTTTCTAAAACACATTGATCCAACAAAGACATTTGCATGTGTGTTCTTTTCCAAAACCATATTGATCCATTCGTGACATTTGCATGTGTGTTATTTTACTAAACCACATGGATCCACTAGTGACATTTGCATGTGTGTTCTTTTCCTAAACCACATGGATCTACTAGAGTCATTGCATGTGTGCTTTTTTCCTCAACCACATCGATCCACCGGTGACATTGCATGTGTATTCTTTTCCTAAAACACATTGATCCACTGGCACCACAAGAAATCTGCTCACTAGTGACCTTTTCTTAACGACCATGCATTTTTTTGTCATAGATCTATGACCATTCTGAACCACTTGGTCGTTGGAAATTTAGGAGGGTCCAAACCTTGAAAAATAATGACCAATTTAGTCAAGAAGGTCATGATGTCCTAACACAAAAAGGGCATAGATAGATAGAACTGGTATGGAGTCTTTTATTTGGTAGACTATGACGAATTTAAATGGTCGTTATGGGTAAATTCTGAGAAAAAACAATGACATGACTCTCAACTCAGCAATATCACTCCATGTCATGTCTATGTGGTGTACAGGATTGCCAACTCAGCAAATTCGCACATATGGCAAAAATAGGATCCCAAAGGGATCGAACTCAAGACCTCATAAACACCCAACCAGATACTAACCACTACACCAGTGAACTCTTTCTTGCAAGATAAGAAGCTCGTCCTTTTTTAACCATCACACCGCACGCACTAATATATGGCAAAAATGGAGTGGAAGCGGGTATCGATGTTGGGGGGATACCCTCGGGTAGGGTCACGCCGGGGTATAATGGCCGAGTTAGCCAATGTATGGCAAGGTCAAAGCAAGTGTTGGCCGAGTCACCTCAAGGCAGGCCGAATCACGGTGTAACCCAGACCAGAGGATGTCCACCTAACTGAGTCCCGGACGACTTATGTCGCATGCCGGCAGGATTTATATAACTTGTATGCAGGTACCGGTGTGGCCGAATCAACTAGGCATGATCCGGGTTATATCAGGCTTGCAAGAGAAGGAAGGTATCTCGCTGGTCAAAAGGTGCCCACTGTACGCTGGAGCGTGAGCGATGCGGACGTAGAGAAGGACCACCGAGGCGTGGCCGACAAGGGTGACGTTGCCTGTGTCGGATGACGCTCGCGCCGCAGAGGCTCACGTAGCCTCTGCATGGCTTACGATGGGGAAAAGTGACCCGGTCGATTTTCTATTTTGGGGGGAGGCATATTCCTTGGAATATGCCTCCACGTATGCCCTAATTAGAGAATTAGCCACCCCTATATAAGGAGGGCTAGGGCATCTGTAGAAAGGGTTGGGTTTTACTTGGTTCTTGACTAGTTGATGAGCATTTGGGCAGAGGGTTCCTGAGAGCAAAGCGGTGGTGAGAGTAAAAGAGTTCTTTCTTCGTCCTCTCCCCAATATAGCTCAAGGAGCACTTGTAAACCTTGGAAACTTATTGAATACAAAGCATCTATGTGTGGAATTACCACACTATCCCTCCCTAGATTCCTCTAGTGCATCTTGTCCCCACCTTTAGCCTATCCATGGCGCCCACCGTGGGGCTAGCGGCGCTAGCAGGAGTGAAGATCCGGACGGGAAACCTCATCGGCACCGGCGAACGCATCGTCTCCGGGCTTGTTCAGCGCTTTGGAGCGCTGGAATTTGTCAGCGACAATGTTGGCTGCTTCGGCAAGCGACCTCTCCCGTGTAATGGCCTCTTCGTCAAGCTTGGCGCGCACAAGATCTACGTCGATGTCGATGTGTCGTGGGTTCATCCGCGGCACGTCGTCGAGGGAGGTGAGCCACCCCTTAGCGTGGCTCGTGGGGCACGTATCACTCGCTCCCCTGACCGTGCCGTGGTGATGATGACTGTGCCTGACGCTGGCGCGAGCAAGGATCCGGCACCAGATCCGGAGGTAACACCCAAGGCACCAAGGAAAAGTAGAGGTCCTCCACTAGAGAGGCCAGAGAATGTGCTGCAGCAGGCGATGGATAGCCTAGAGAGCCCCATAGCACCTGCAGTAGATCCGGCTCGGGCACAGGCCGAGTTAGAGGAGACTAGGCAGAAAATACTAGAGGGTTCGAAAAAGAGAGCAGCGGCTCAGCAGTCGTTGAACATGACACTGCGTGAGTACGCAAAGGCAAATAATGTAGATGTTGTAAAAGTGAATGGGAGAAACCTCATTAGTGAAATGAACAAAGAGGGTGATACTAGAGTTGAGGAATCAGAGAACATTCTGTCCGTGGGGATGCCGAAGTATAGTACCCGGGCAAAGAACCTCAGAGCAGCAAATGTAGCTGCATCCGAGTTAGAGGGTGTGACGGGTGAAGCCCGCCAGAGACAGCAAGATAGGGTCAATGAGTTAGTTCGGATCGCGAACAGACAAAATGAAGAGTTGCTTAGGGCTAATCTGGCTAGAGTTGGGGCCCCTCATGGTGGCCCAAGAAGAGAGGAGGTGGTAACGTCGGCGACGAGAAACAAACAGATACTCCCATATGACCCGGCAAGGGCAGGGAAAGTTAAAGTAGTGCAGGGAAATGAGGATCGACGAAGTGTGAGCCGAGGTGAAGCTGGCCGAGGTAACCGCGACCAAGGCAATGCCGGTCAGGGAAATGCTGTGAACGGCAATGCCGGACATCGTAACTCAGCGGGTGCAGGGCAACCACAGCAGCGGAATATACCACGGCAAGAGCGAAGTGCCGGCCAAGGTATGCAACAGAGGGCCGCTCCGCAGGAGCAAGATAGATACAATGATGGTGATTCAGAGATGGTGAATGCAGGATACCCTAGGCCAGACTATCACGTGATAGGTCAAGATTGGGAAGCATGAACTTGATGCCTGACGATGCTAGGTTAAAATTGGATCGGCTTTATAGGTCGAAGCAAATCGAGTGTCAGGGTCCTCCAGGTCCTACCTGTTTTGGGCCCGGGATCATGAAGGAGCCTCCAGTACCTAACTTCCAGTTACCTAGAGGCACAAAAACATATGACGGTAGCACGAAGCCGGAGGATTGGTTGATCAACTATGCGACAGCGGTGAAAATTGATACAGGCAACTTGAGATGGGCTGGGAGATAGGTACCTCAGATGCTGGAAGGGCCAGCAAGGGTATGGCTAAACAATTTACCACCTGGAAGTATCAACTGTTGGATAGATTTTGAGGAAATGTTTGTCAGTAACTTCTCGAGCACGTATCAGAACCCGAATAGGCCACAGACCCTAGCAATCTGCAAGCAAAGACCGAATGAGACTGACCGACAGTTCTTAACCCGGTGGTGCACAGTGCGAAACTCATGTGAGGGCGTGATTAAGTCACATGCCATAGCTTGGTTTGCACAAGGGTGTAGATATGCAAGCATGCTGTGGCAAAGGTTACAAAGGGATATGCCAACTACACTAGCAGAGACGATCCGAATTGCTGATTCGTATGCTTTGGGGGATCCGACTCAACCCTGTCTTACGCCAAACGAGTCGAATGAGGAGTACTACCAGCGAGATGGAGCCGGATCATCCCAGCGGAATGATTACCTGGGTAACAGAAGAGATCATAGGCAGGATTACAGATACAGTTCGCAACAAGTTGCAGCTGTCAATCAAGACCAACCCGGAGAAGGGAGTAGTCAGCGCCAGAAAACTGGAGGGCAATGGACTCCAAGAAATGATGGCAAGAAAACTTGGACGCCAGAACAAAAGAAACAGTGGCAAGAAAAAAAGGACCGTCCTAGGTATACCTATGAGGCAATGCTGGATCAGCCGTGCAAGTTTCACACACCAAATTCGAGTAACCCGGCGAGTCATACGACTCGGAAATGTGAGTGGCTGAGGAAGATAGAACAAAATGGTTCGGGGAATGCTCAGGCACCCCAGAATGATCAACGTCGGCAGGAATTACCCCGGCAGCAATTACTCTCCAGAGCGAACACGCAACAGTTAATGTTGCCACCCCCTCCGCCGAGGTATGAAAACCATGAGAGAAGGGATGCAGTGCATCAGGTGGAAAACCTACATCAGCCAGATCAAAGGTACCCAGAAATGTAGAGAGAAATGAATACAAAGAGCATCACCAGAGTTAGTGTGTGTTTACTACGAAGGAAACATATAGAAAGAGTTTGCAGCGCCGACATATGGAGGTGAATGCGGTAATGCCCATAGTGACGAGGTATATGCCTTGGTCGCAGTCACCTAGAATATCAAGGATCACCCAAAGCTCATGCCTAGCCCTGGTTCATATGCGTTAGTGCTGGACCAGACGTTTATCGGGCCAAACATCAATGTGAGATTTTCCAAGGTGCTGATTGACAATGGCAACAACGTCAATATAATGTATGTGGATATAATGCGCAAGTTGGGTATCTCGGAGAACATGCTCCAGGCCACAAGAACAACATTCATGGCATTGTGCCAGGCATTTCCTGTGAACCCATTGGCAAGGTCCGGGTAGACGTGCTATTCAGCACAAGAGATAACCGCCGAACTGAAAATTTGGAGTTTGAGGTGGTGAACCTAGAAAGTGTGTATCACACGTTACTCGGAAGGGCTGCCCTGAACAAATTCATGGCAAGTTGTCACATCAGTTACGTGAAGATGAAGTTGCCCGGGCCGAATGGAGTAATTACCATGGCTGGAGATTTCCGACGTTCCATTGAGTGTGCGTCAGCCGGGTCTAACCTGGCCGAGTCACTCGTAATCGCATAGGAAAAGAGAAAGATCCAGGAGGTGGCGGCATTGGCTCAGTCCGTTCAGCAGTATATGCCGGTGTTAAGTAACCCGCATGGAAGTGTTTCGTTTCAAGCAATGAAAGATACGAAGAAAGTGTCTGTTGATGATCTGTTCCCAGAGCGCACAGTAACAATTGGTGCCGGGTTAAATGACAAATAGGAAATCGAGCTCGTCAACATCCTCCGTGAGAATCGGGATATTTTTGCTTGGTCCACACAGGACTTGCAAGGTGTCCCGAGGGAGTTGGCCGAGCACTCTTTGAATGTGAGACCCGGAGCAAGGCCGGTGAAGCAACCTCTCTGACGCTTTGCCGAAGATAGGAGAAAAGTCATTGGAGATGAGATAGCTCGGCTCCTAGCAGCTGGGTTTATCATGGAAGTGCTTTACCCGGATTGGTTATCTAATTCGGTGCTGGTGGAAAAGAAGAAAGATGATCCGAATGTGGCAGTGGTTTGGTGTATGCGCATCGATTACACAAACCTGAATAAGGCGTGCCCAAAAGATCCATTCCCACTGCTGAGGATAGATCAGGTCATAGATTCTACTGCTGGGTGTGAACTATTGTTATTCATAGATGCATATTCTGGTTTCCACCAGATACCACTGAATCCGAATAATCAAATAAAGACTGCGTGTATTACCCCGTATGGGTCTTATTGCTATCGCACCATGCCTTTTGGTTTACGTAATGCAAGGGCAACGTACCAAAGATGTATGCAAAAATGTTTACACGACCAAATCGGCTGAAATGTGCTAGTGTATGTGGATGATGTGGTTATAAAAACCAAGGAAAGCAAGACGCTCCTTGATGATATCAGACAAACGTTCGCGAACCTAAGAAGATTCCGAATGAAGCTTAACCCGAAAGAATGTACCTTCGGTGTCCCGGCTGCAAAATTACTCGGATTTCTTGTATCCAGCCGAGGTATCGAAGGTAACCCAACTAAAATCCAAGCCATAGAGCGAATGGAGCTGCCGAAGTGTCTTAACGATGTCCAGAAGTTCACTGGTTGTCTGGCATCTTTAAGTCGGTTTGTATGTCGGATGGGAGAAAAGGCATTGCCTCTCTATCCACTAATGAAAAAAGCGGACAAGTTCGTATGGACGCAGCAGGCCAACGAAGCCTTTATCCAATTAAAGAAAATGTTAGCCACTGTACCGGTGTTAGCTTCTCCACTATCAAAAGAGCCAATGTTGCTCTATATAGCCGCAACCAACCGAGTGGTAAGTGCAGTAATAGTGGTAGAGCGCGGCGAAGAGGGTAAGTCGGTGCAGAGGCCAGTCTATTACCTGAGCGAGGTATTATCCGCATCAAAGCAAAACTATCCTCACTATCAGAAAATGGCATATGGTGTGTACATGGCAGCAAAAAAGCTGAAGCACTATTTTGAAGAACACTCAATCAATGTGATATGTGAAGCCCCCATATGTGAGATAATGAGTAACAAGGATGCAAGCGGCTGAATCACAAAATGGGCAATTGAGCTAGCCCCTTATGGACCGCAATACGACAGGAGAGATGCGATCAAGTCTCAGGCTGTGGCCGACTTTTTCGTGGATTGGGCCGAGATGCACTAGGAACCGCCGTTACCAGATCCGAACTATTGGAGAATGCACTTTGGTGGATCAAAAACAAAAACCGGGTTAGGCGCCGGAGTTGTACTTACCTCGCCAAAGAACGACCAGCTGAAGTATGTGTTGCAGATCCATTTTCCAGCGTCAAACAATGTCGCCGAATATGAAGCACTTTGCATGGGCTCAAAGTGGCAAAAGAAATTGGAATACGTCGGATCCAATGCTTTGGCGACTCGGTTTTGGTAGTTCAGCAAGTCTCGAGGCAATGGGACGCTCTTGATGCAAACATGGCATTGTATAGACTCCATGTGCAAAATATATCTGGGTACTTTGAGGGATGCGAGTTTCACCATGTACCCCGGCTGGAAAACGAGGCTGCCAATGTATTGTCGAAGCTCGGATAAACCCGACAAGAAATTCCACCAGGTGTAGCACTAGAACACCTCAGAAAACCATCTATCAGGCCGTCCTAGAAACCGACTCAATCTACATCCGGTAGATCCGGAGTCCGGAGCTGTACCCATGGACATTGACGTGGGAAGTGGTTCAAGAAACCCAGGGACTGCTTCGCAGAACCCGGGGACTGCGCAGCGCGATCCGGCCGAGGTTATGCCGGTGGAGCAAATGGAAATAGATGAGGATGTGTTTCCAATGCGAGCTATACCATCTTGGGTGTTGCCCATATTTCAATTCTTGAAGGACGGAACTTTGCCCAGTGAAGAGGTGCTTTCCAGGCAAATTCAGAGGCGCACAAAGGCATACACAATTATCAATGCCGAACTATACAAGAGAAGTGTCACAAACATCCTCCAACGATGTGTTGACCCGGAAGAAGGGCTTGACATCCTTCGGGATATACATCAAGGGGAATGTGGGCATCACACCTCATCTAGAGCTTTAGTGGCAAAAGCTTTCCGGCATGGGTTCTACTGGCCAAGTGCCTTGGAACAAGCAGAAGATCTAGTAAGAAAATGCAATGGCTATCATAGGTATGCAACCATGACACATATGCCAATGTCGGAACTCAAGACAATACCAATTACCTGGCCATTTGTTGGATGGTGTTTGGACATGGTTGGCCCGTTTAAACCAGTGAGAGGGAACATGACCGACATCTTAGTCATGGTTGATAACTTTACAAAATGGATTGAAGTGAAGCTAATAAGAAAATGTGATGGAGCTATGGCCGTGACATTCCTCAAAGACATCATCTTGAGATACGGCTATCCTCACAGTATCATAACAAATAATGGCACAAATTTTGCTGAAGGAGCATTTGCGCGATTCTACCGAGATAAGAAGATCCGACTGGATGTTGCCTCGGTAGCCCACCCTGCATAGAACGGACAAGTGGAAAGATCCAACGGATTAGTATTATCCGGGATAAAACCCCGACCCATTGAGCCGCTGCAAAGATCAGCGGGGTGCTGGATAGAAGAACTACCAGCGGTACTGTGGAGTTTAAGAACAACTCCGAATCGATCAATAGGCTATACACCATTCTTTCTAGTATATGGGGCAGAAGCTGTATTACCAGCCAACATAGAGCACGACTCACCTAGGGTCACCCAATACACAGAAGCCAAAGTGTGAGAAGCCCGGCAAAATGATGTTGGTCTGCTGGAAGAAGCGAGAGAATTGGCATTGTCGAGATCCGCCATATATCAGCAAAATCTCCGACGCTATCATAGCCGGAAAGTTAACCCCCGGGTCTTCCGGGAAGGTGATCTGGTACTCCGGTTGGTACAACGTACTATGGGCATGCATAAGCTATCCCCCCCATGGGAAGGGACGTTCATTGTGAGCAAAGCATTGCACAATGACTCGTATTATCTCATCGATGCAAAACCACAGGAGAAGAACAAGGCGGACAGGTCTGGCGAAAAATCTAAGCGTCCATGGAACATAGCTCTACTTCGTCCGTTCTACACTTAGCAAAGAAGTGTGTGTATCCGACTCTCTCATATGTCGGTATGTATGCCGGCAATGAGTTTATCAATGAAATCTTGGCACCTCGAGCAGTAACTTGGGGACTGCCTTAGTGATATTTATTGTTTTCTACATTTGCCATTTATTTTATGTCGGCTGGCGTAAGTTGCTTCTACCTAAGCCGGATTAGTAGTGTGTGAGCACCAAAAACTCAACTCTTCGACTTGCTGCTGTCCAACAAGATTTGGCTTCATGGCAAGCAAGAGAACAAGTTGGGAATTGTGTAGCACACGAAAAATGACTAAGGAAAAGAACTTAATCGAGCCGATGTTTGTTATTTGGACTAACTTTATGTTTACCCCGTTTTTACTATGCTGAATTGTTTTGAGCTAGTCCTAAAGTTTCCAAGTATTGTTAAGTCAATTTTTGAAACTCGGACTCGTAAGTAATAAAATTGAACCAAGGTAGACACGAGTCGGGCCAAGAAATTGGAGAAACAAGAAAATGAAACTCGGGGACTACGCCCAAGTTAATCTGGCACAAGCAACTTAGTAACAAAATATAACTTGTGTGCTTAATACATTTGCACCTGGCATACCGGGGATCTGATAAACTGCAAAGTGTTTGTTGGTGATCAAGGAGAAGCAGGGGGAGGTAACTCGGCGCCAGCAGGTGCAACTCCGGCCTCGGCTTCAGCATCAACTTCACCTTCTTCGATGTCCGAGGCTTCGTCCTCTTCCTCCTCACCTGAACCATCTTCGACATATTCGTCGTCGGCAGCGACAACGAAGCTTGGTCCCTCGTTCCATTGATGGATGGGGGAAAACTAAATGAGGGTATGGGCGCAAGCCTTGCGCCGAGCTATCCAATCCGGATCATTGGACCACCTTGATCCGGTGCGCATGCGCTCAAGAAGATTGAGATTGATTTTCTCATACCATGTGATCATGTAGTGGAGGACGGTTTCAGCTCCGGCGCATCCGGTGGATTCCCTCCAGAGGTCAAGCTAGGTCTCGCACTCCATTAACTTGTTGATTAGAGCAGTGGACCCCTCCGGAGTATCTTCATCAGGCCAAAAGGCATTGAAGATCCGGAATGCCACATCTAGAATATCCTTACCATAGTTCTTCACGATCTCAACGTGAGAAGATAAGCTGACCAGCAGGTCCTCCATGTCATAGGGAATAATTTCAGCGCCAGGACCAGTTGGGGTACCCCTCTTCTGACGGATCTTGGCAACGGAAGTGGTTGCAATGGCATCACCCTCCGAAAATTTGTCTGAAAACAAGACAAGTGAAATAGGTGAAGGAGGTTGACCCGGAGAGATTCGGGCCGGCTGAAGGAAAAGAACTTACGAGAAATATGGCTGTGGATCCGGGTCATCTCCTTAGTGTAGTTGTCACGCCTCTTCCGGAGTTGCACAAGTTCAGCTTTCGCCGACTCAAGATTAGTGTCGGACTCCTTCAGCAGTTCTTGATCTTCGGCAATTTGGAGGTTGAGACGTTCTTGCTCTTCAGTAAAATCTTGGCTAGCTTTATCCATCTCGGATTTGTGGAGCGCCTTGAGTTTTTTCATTTTTGCCTTAAGCTTGGCAATTTCATCATCTTTGGTCTAGAGGAGGGCGAGATCATCATCCTTCTTCTTAAGTTCGGCCTGGCGCTGCCCTGCTTGTTCGAGAAAATGCAGCATCATATCAGGCACGGGCACACTATCTTCAAGAGATGCTGAAACAGTTTGTTGACCCGGCAAAGCCGA
The DNA here is from genome assembly GCA_910589775.1 of Avena eriantha. Classification (NCBI taxonomy): domain Eukaryota; kingdom Viridiplantae; phylum Streptophyta; class Magnoliopsida; order Poales; family Poaceae; genus Avena; species Avena eriantha. Next base: position 351,045,644 of record OU342743.1, on the reverse strand, counting down.
GGTATGAATATCTGCCGAGCTCAGGAGAAGGGAAAGAGAGCACAGAAGTTAAGTAACCGAAGTGACATACCTTTTATCTGGTCCAAGTTCTTCCTCATGAGGATGTTCTCAGCCTCCACTCCGGCTGCCCAATCCGAATAATAGATTAGTTCAGCGGAAAAAGACAAAGAAAGATAGAAAAAAGTAAAAGTGAAAACTTACCCCATTTCTCGAACTCAGCAAGGAGTGTAGAATGTTTCGAGCGTAGCCCCTTGTGTGTGTCCAAGAGGCGCTGAAACTTAGTGCTCCGGCGATTGGTGGTCACCTGAAAGGAGCAAAGATAGCTTAGGTGTGTGAAAAAACGAAGTGTAAAAGATCTAGGCCAAGTGGAACTTAACCCGGCTCTAGGTATGTGCATATTCGAAGTGTACAAGACCCGGGCCAAGTGGAACTTAACCCGACTCTAGGTGCATGCATATTCGAAGTGTACAAGATCCGGGCCAAGTGGAACTTAACCCGGCTCTAGGTGTGTGCATATTCGAAGTGTACAAGATCCGGGCCAAGTCGAACTTAACCCGGCTCTAGGTGTGTGCATATTCGAAGTGTACAAGACCCGGGCCAAGTGGAACTTAACCCGGCTCTAGGTGTGTGCATATTCGAAGTGTATAAGATCCGGGCCAAGTGGAACTTAACCCGGCTCTAGGTGTGTGCATATTCAAAGTGTACAAGATCCGGGCCAAGTGGAACTTAACCCGGCTCTAGGTGTATGCATATTCAAAGTGTACAAGATCCGGGCCAAGTGGAACTTAACCTAGCTCTAGGTGTGTGCATATTCAAAGTTACTAGGGAGCTACGCTAGTTCTTTAAGGAGCATCCGGCCAAGTAACAAGTTACTCCCCCGGAGACTCGGGGACTAATGGTTTTATCACTAAGCACTACTGCATGTTAAAGAAAAAGCAAGGTAGCATACCTCCATCATCCAGCCGGCAAGGTTGATTTCCTTGGCAGCTATGTTCATCTGTGCAGCAAACTCGGCAGGCCCAAATTTCTCTAGGAGATCGTCGTTATGGACGAAATCCGCCTTGTTCTAGTTATTGACGAACTCGATCAAGGCCGGAGGATAGCGGTCTCCGCTAAGGATGTGGGGTGCGATCAAACCCTTGGCGTGGGCCTCTTTCCTCTCAACTTGTGCAGCAGTGGGGATGGTGTGCAGAACAAGTTGCGCATCAGCTGACCCGGCAGAGGTGCCTTTCTTTGGTGGGGTTTTCTTTCGGAAGCATGGACGCGGAGAGTGTGTTGTCCAGCCTCGATAGATGCTGCCCTGGCGGTGTCAGAAGCTTTCTTGCCCTTGGGCTGCTGCTGGGAGGTTGAGGTTTGTGCTGCAGATTTGCCCTTGGGCACAGCCTTGGTGCTAGCTTTGGTGCTAGTTGTGTCTTCTCGCCGAGCCTTGGAAGACTCGGACGAGGCGGAGGTAGTTGGTGCTACTACTGATGCTTGTGCTGCTGCTGTTGGTGCTGGTGCTGCTGCTGATGCTTGCCTTGGCAGGGGTGCTGTTGGTACCTCAGAGATAGCTGGTTGCGGCTGAGCCGAAGTAGGGCTGGGAGCATCTGCTGCCTCGGCAGAGCCACTTCCCCCTGCACCGAGGTTGTCCTCCTCTAGACGAGGTGGGCTAGAACCCGGAGCAGCCGCTGAACCCTCGTGAATGGGGCTCAGCGGGCAAGAATCATCGCCACGAGGGGGAGAAGGGCTATGCCGAAGGGGCGAAGCGATGATGGATCCGCTCTGAGGAACCTCCACCGCAGCCCTGCCGAATCAAACAACGAACAATAAGTTACAACAAAAGAAAAGCACGAAGCAGAAAATTGGATAAGGAAGAAGTGACATACTCATCAGAGGGCAAAGGCTCCTTGGGCTTGCGAGCTCTCCGGGTTATGGCCTTAGTCGTAGGCTTGGCGATAGCATTGTCTGCGGACTTCTTTCACCTCTTGGTTGGCTTAGAAGATCTGGAGGAAGAAGCAGATGCGGCCGCCCTTTTCTTTGACAGCGGCCGAGACAGGCTTGCCCGTGGCGAGAGGAGGATCTTTGTGGATCTGCCCACCTGGGTTAGCTGATGCCAGAAAGGTGTAAGAAAGGGGGACAACGTCAAATGCCTCCACCACCTCAACGTCGGAATCATCTTCATCATCAGTCCAATCCCTTAAGGAAGAGAAGTTACCGGTGGGGTCGCTTGGTGGCATCGGGGAACGGCAGGAACATCTCCTGATCCGGCTCCTCCCTCGTTCGGGGCATCTCGATCATTCGCCCACTTGAGAGAAGGCTCGGTGCCATCCTCGAGAGTTTGCTGAAGAAACAACTAAGAAGAAATGCAAAGGGATCAAACAAACAGAAAATTCCGACATGTGATATAACTCGGAAAAAGAGTGGATTCACGAGATTTACCGCAGGAGGAAGCCTATCTCGACAGAAGTGCTCGATCCCCACTCCCAATCGGTGGAGAAGTTCTTATCAGTGGTGAAGAGGGCCTTGACCCGGCGGAAAAATCTTGGTGTGCTCAACTCGAATGAGGAAGTCCGGTTGGGGTCAAGGCGCCAGCTCATGGGAAAAGTTTATGTGTGCGTTTCTAAAGAGGGGAGATCCGGTTGCGGATGAAAGTGATCATCGCATCCTCGTTGCGCAGACCAGCATCCTCAGCTCCTAGAAACATTTGTTAACTTGGTTCGCCAGGACAGTGGGTTTCTGGAGATCAGATCCCACAGATCCGGATTAGGAGGACCCGGAGCGTAGCGGGCCGCAGCCGAATCAAATCTTCATTCTGTGCCATTTCTGACATAGAAGAAGGTTCAGGCCCAGCCCTTGCCACGAATCAAGCCCCATGACCGGGAAAAGATGGACTGTTCCGGGGAGAGATAGAAGCTGCGCCGAACTGCGTGAGATGTTGTCCTCTGAGTCAAGCTCCTTCTTCGGAATCACGTTCCGACAAAGACCAAAAAACCGGATCTAGAGCTCCTTAGTGGGCCACAATCTGACGTAGCCCTCTATAGTGGAGGCAAAGGAAGAAAGGGAAGTGATGGCGTTCGCCGGAAGGTGGTGCGGTTGAATCTCATAGATGTTGAGCCAATCATGGAAGAAATCACTAATGGGGAGGCCGAACCCGAGCTGGAAGTTGGAGAGAAACACTACGAACTCACCCGGATTCGGTGAGGGAGCGAGCTCCTCGGAGGCGAGACGGGCAACGACACCCCTCATGGGATGCACCGGGTGCGGTATAGCCAGTCTAGGTCGTCCTGGCACACCCAGGAGCTAGCCCAGGGTCACTATTCCAATGAGTGTCCCAAGAAGACAGCCGCCACTGCCAATGTGAATGCCCCAGCTCAACAGCAGCGTCGTCTTCAACCAGGGAGAAGGTTTGCCCTAGGTAACCCTCACAACCACAACGGCCGTCTCTTCCACATGAACGCCGAAGAAGCCCAGGAAGCGCCAGATGTAGTGTTGGGTATGTTTTCTGTCAACTCAATTTTAGCAAGGGTATTATTTGATTCGGGAGCATCACATTCATTTGTCACCGAAGAATTTGCATGCACTCGTAAGATTCACCCAACCAACCTAAAGCATGTCATGATAGTTCAAATACCCGGTTTAACTACAAAAGCTAGAAAAATTTGCAAGGTTGTGCCTATCAGAATACATGGGATAGATTTTTATACCAACCTAATTGTACTTGGAACCAAAGGATTGGAAGTATTACTAGGTATGGACTGGATGTCACGTCATAAAGGAATGATAGACTGTGCTAAGAAAGCCATCACCATGACCAGTAGCTCTGGAGTCACAGTAGAGCATATATCTGAAACCTTACCTCGCCAATTCAAGTGGAACAAGAGTCTAGCCCTACCCACCATAGACCAAGTCAGAGTAGTCTGCGAATACCCCGACGTATTCCCAGATGAATTGCCAGGTATGCCCCCGGATAGGGATATTGAGTTCATTATCGAACTAATCCCCGGAACCGGACCCATAGCCCAGAGAACCTATAGCATGAACCCCTCAGAGTTAGTGGAACTGAAGAAGCAGTTGGATGGCATGTTAGCAATAGGCTTGATTCAACCAAGCGCATCGCCATGGAGATCACCAGTGTTATTCGTCAACAAGAAAGATGGAGGCAACCGTTTGTGCATAGATTATAGAAAGTTGAATGACATCACCATCAAGAACAAGTACCCCTTGCCAAAGATAGAGGATCTATTTGATCAGTTGACTGGAGCCTAGGTATTCTCAAAGATTGATCTTAGGACTCGTTATCACCAACTTAAGATTCGTGCAATGGATATTCCGAAGACCGCCTTTACTACTCGCTATGGTTTATACGAGTATACGGTTATGTCTTTTGGATTAACCAATGCCCCTACTTATTTCATGAATCTCATGAATAAGATCTTTATGAATTTCCTAGATAAGTTTGTAGTTGTGTTTATCGACGACATCCTTATCTACTCCAACTCAGAAGAAGAGCATGAGCAACATTTGAGAATCATCCTAGAAACCCTGAGAGAGCATCGGTTATATGCCAAGTTCAGCAAGTGTGAGTTTTGGCTGAAATAAGTAGGATTCCTAGGACATATTGTGTCTGCCGGAGGAGTCTGTGTTGATCCCGCCAAGATCAAAGATGTCATAGAATGGGAAGCCCCAACCACTCAAACCCAAGTCCGTGCATTTCTCGGATTACAGGGATATTACCGCAAGTTCTTCGAAGGATTCTCGAGCATCGCCAGACCCATGATCCAATTGTTGAAGAAGGACAAGAAGTTTGAATGGACAGACAAATGTGAAGCTAGTTTTCAAGAACTGAAGAAGAGATTGATATAAGCCCCAATATTGATCATGCCAGACATCAAGAAGCCATTTGATGTATATTGTGATGCATCCAAGATTGGTCTCGGATGTGTATTGATGCAAGAAGGCAAGGTTATCCCTTATCTGTCTCGACAGCTGAAGCAACATGAACAGAACTATCCGACCCATGATCTTGAGCTAGCAGCCATAGTTTTGGCATTGAAGACATGGCGTCATTATCTAATGGGTAATCACTGTGACATTTACTCAGGTCACAAAATCTTGAAGTATATTTTCACTCAGAAGGAGCTGAATATGAGACAAAGGAGATGGATAGAGTTAATCAAGGATTATGACCTTAACATTCACTATCACCCCAGTAAAGCCAATGTGGTAGCGGATGCTCTTAGTAGATTGCCGTGTAGGCTAAACACCTTGATCAAGGAGAAGTAGCCAAGTTTGTATGAAGAGTTGGAGCAATTCAGAACTGAATTAGTTAGCACAGGATTCTTAGCTAGCATTGAACTTCAACCCACTTTGATTATCGAAATCAAGGAAGCCCAAAAGGGAAATGAAAGTATCGACGGAATCAAACGTCGTATTGGTATAGGAAAGGTACCTGGATTCACTGAAGACGAAGAAGGAGTGTTGTGGTATAAAAGATGTATCTGTGTGCCAGAAGATTAGGAGCTGAAGCAAGTCATCATGCAGTAAGTTCATGATACTCTTTATTCTATCCACCCCGGAGGAACGAAGATGTATCAAGATTTGAAAGAGCAATTTTGGTGGCACAAGATGAAGAGAGAAATCGGAAGCTACATCGCCAAGTGTGACATCTGTCAAAGAGTCAAAGCAGAGCATCAGAGACCCGCAGGACTGTTGCAACCATTGCAGATTCCAGAATGGAAATGGGATTCCGTCGGAATGGACTTTATCACCGGTTTGCCTACTTCCAGTAGGGGAAATGACTCAATCTGGGTCATAGTTGATAGGCTGTCCAAGGTAGCTCACTTTATCCCTGTCAAGACTACCTACCAGAGTTCGAAGCTAGCAGAATTGTATATTGCTAGGATTGTTAGTCTGCATGGAACCCCCAAGACCATAGTATCCGATCGAGGAACCTAGTTTACCTCGCGATTTTGGTAGAAAGTTCAAGAAGGATTAGGAACCAAGTTGAACTTCAGCACCGCTTATCACCCGCAAACTGATGGACAGACTGAGAGAGTCAACCAGATCGTAGAGGATATGTTAAGAGCTTGTGTGTTAGAGTACGGATCCAAATGGGAAGACTACCTTCCTTTCACAGAATTCTCATATAACAATAGTTATCAAGATAGTTTGCAAATGGCACCATTTGAATTCATATACGGAAGGAAGGCTCGCACCCCTTTGAATTGGTCGCAAGTAGGAGAGAGTCAGATCTTTGGACCCGACATTCTCCGAGAAGCCGACGAGAAGGTTCACAAAGTCCATGAGCATATCAAGACCGCCCAATCCAGACAAGAGAAGGAGAGACCTGACTTTCAATGTCGGAGATTTTGTATATCTCAAGGTTTCACCATTGAAGGGAACACAACGCTTTAGTCTAAAAGGAAAGTTAGCCCCCAGATATATCGGACCCTTCAAGATTCTGAACCGCTGAGGAGAATTATTGTATCAACTGGAACTACGAGAAGAAATGTCTGCTATCCACAATGTGTTCCATATCTCGTTACTTCGCAAATGCCTGGAAGTGCTGGAGAAGACTGAAGTTTTCAAGAATATCGATCACCGAGCTGTGGAGATGAACAATGACCTGACATATCATGAAGTGCCCATCCGTATCCTAGAAGAAGCTTACAGAACCACCAGGACCAGGAGTATCAAGTTTCTCAAGGTTCAGTGGAGCAACCATACCGAAGACGAAGCCACTTGGGAGCGAGAAGGTTACATTAGGACAGAGTTCCCAGATCTCTTTAGTTCCTAGTTTCCTTTGTAAATCTCGGGATGAAATTTTGTTTAAGGGGGGAAGGTTTGTAACATCCCAAAACTTTAATCCAAGGTTATTAATATCCAAATAATCAAAATTAGGGTTAACAAAAACTTTTCCAATTAAAATTATTAAAGCATTCATATGTGTGTGCATTTAAATAGGAGTTGTTTTGAATTGCCATGATTAAGTGATCCATTGCTTGTAAAATGATTCTTAGGTGAAATAAACATCATCTAGATCATTCCCAAACAAATCCCAAAGAAAAACAAATTAAAATGAATAAAAGAAGGAAATGGTCATTTGTGCCATTTAATCAACATGCCTACTTTGGCTATTCCTAGGACTCAATTCTTAGCAGAGACAAATGTGGATCTTTGCACTCCTTTATAGTACATGTAATGATGTACCAAGGCCCACCTTGTGATCTGCCAAAATATTTCAAACACTAATTTTAAATGACATTTGAAAATTGAATCTAGTGTAGGTATGAAGATCACCCTATTTCAAAAACCACTCAAATGACCTTCAGTTTCAAAACCCAAGCAACCACAGATGATCAAGCTTATGACTAACACACCCAGCAAAAATCTTTTCAAAATTCAAAACTAAATTTCTTGCGGCCATTGTGTCGAACACTTGGCAAGCAGGATTCACACTCTAGTATTAGCTAACTGTTTCTACAGGGTTTTGCCACCCATTTGACCTCAAATTACTCCCTCTATCTCCATTTGATCTAACCAAGCCTTAATCACCCCATCCCCTAGTCCCTAGCAACAGTGTCGCGCCACCTGAGCACCATGCTCGTCGGTCGAGCATGGATAGCTCGCAGCCGACCACCCCTCTCTCTCTCCATGTCTAGGAGCTAGACTAGACCACACCAGCGCCCTCTGTCCCCTCCCCGAGCAGAGCCGAGCCATGGACCACTCGTAGAGCGCCGCGCCCAGAGCGTCTGCACCATGCCGAGCACGTGCCAGAGCGCCGCGCCCGACAAGCGTGCACACGCCACGCCTCCACCGCAACCCGCGCTCACCGCTTCGCCACGACCCCAGGAACCGCCCGAACATGCCCGTTCGCCGCCGTTTGACCCGCAGACACCACACGCTGTGTCGAACGCCGCCTCTGCCTCTCAGAGCATGAGCACCGCCCGACAAAACACCACCGCCCCTAGCCACGCATTTAAGCCATAGAGCCCCGCCAGGAGGCAGGCCACCGTCCACTACCTCAAGCCACGCCACTAGCACGCTGTGGAGCCCTCGCCGGAGTCGCCCGCCTATCACTTTCAGTCGCCTTATCGAGCTGTAAATAGAGGCCACCCCAGCACAAACCACTCACACCATTCCACTTCCCACTCCTCACTGGTCCTTCCCCAACTCTAGCCGGAGCAGCTCGAGCACTTGTTCACCGGAATTTGGCTGGAGAATCCCGCTGCAGAGGAGGAGAAGGTGTCGTCGATTTCGTCCACCCCAGGAGCTGTCGCGACCACCCCTGAGCCCGCCGTCGACAGCAAGTTCGATCGCCCCCATCGCCGCCGTAGCTGGAGCCCTGGTATGCCCCCTGAGCACCCCCACCGAGCCGCTAGGGTTAGACCTCGTCGGCGACCTGTCCGTCATCGACGACGAGCCCCAGCCGTATATCCTAGTTCTAATCTAACGGCCCACATCGCCCCGTACCGCTTCGCGTGTAAAGAGCCGCTGACCGGTGGACCCCCTTGTCAGCTGTCCTTAGTGCCGCAGAACACCAATGGGCCAGCCCGTTTTCTTTCCTGCGCGACCCATTTAATTCAAACTTAGATTTTTCTATTTAGTTTAAACCTAGTTCTGTCCCTTAGTTTGAAAATAAATTCAGAGAGATCTACAAATCCAAATGGAGTGATTCTAATTGTGTTGGAAAGCTACTGAAAAGATCTATCCAAGCCTCTTGGATTTAATTTATTTAGAATTAGAGATCTCTCCTAGTAAAAATAACAAGATGGAAGCTTTTGCACATTCAAACATTTTTATAAAATCAACCATGATAGCTTCTGAGTTGATTCCAACTCTCAAAAACCACATTTAACCATACATATCTGAATATGTAATAATATTAAGGTTTACATGCAGTCATTTGGACTAGTACCAAAATAATGCTATATGGGTATTTCTAGTCACTTTAAATCATTAAATAATGAACTTAAACAAAAGTAATTGTGATGCAACCCTTAAATCACATTCCCACGTGTTAGAATATGTGGTGATGACATGTGTCCACATGATCCCATGTTTTAAGTGGTGAATATTAAATATTAGTTATTTTTCAATGAGTAGAAATTACTTTTCTTAAATAAAAAGAATGAAAGTAGTTAATAAAACTTGTGATGCTTGTGATGATAATACATCATCAAATGTGTGCCGTGCTAATTAGACTAGATAAGTATTGTTTGGTGATTGTGTACTCCGTATGTATTTATAGACGATAGTACCGACCAAGCTTTCGAGGAGCAGGAGTTCTATCAAGAGGAGGAAGAAAACTTCAACCACTGCACTTCTCAAGGCAAGCCATCATTACCAATGCAAGATAACACTTGCAAGTATAATGCTTAACAAGATAGGATTAAGCTAGATGAGTTGAGCAAAGATGCTTTAGGCATGCTTTGGTTATACCACCTTGACTATTACTTACCCCAAGTATTATTTCCAAGCATTACTTCCTTTACTTTACCCAAAGTCTTTTACTTGTTTTGAAGGTAGCATAAAGAGTATAAAACTTGACCTATATAGATAACTTTAGATGTCATTCTATGGCATGAGATTGACCCCATCTTTCTACCTTAGTGAACACTCTTAACTTAGTAGTTTAGAGTAGATAAAAACTTGAGTCACTCTAGATGGGAATACTTGGTGAAAATGAATTATGAAAACCTTGGAATGATGAGTCATTCTATTGAGATGTTTTGACATGTGTTGAGAAACACAAATGGTTTATGATGGTGAAAATGTTGAGGCATGAGCCTTAACCCTTTTACAAAACTGATGGTTGGATTCGGATGCGATACCATTCCAAATTTACCGTACAACCACAATACCTGAATTGGGTAAGGCTTAGCCGGAAGTTTATATGCATTAGTATTAGTTCCCTCGCAGGAGAGGTTTGAGCTGAGGCTACCTCTCAATGTTGTCCACCTATGCAGTGCCCAAGATGATAGATGGTCATGGTTGGGAGGCCATGCTCATAGGACAGGTGCTTATACTAGGGTGTGTAAAGGAAAGGTTATGTTTGATTATCTGCATATTAAGTATGATGATTCAGGGTAATCCCTGACAGATGTATCGAATCTTGTGGTGAAAGTGTACCACCTCTGCAGAGTGTCAAACTATTCGAATAGCCGCATCCGCGGTTATGGACAGTTGGAATGGCCATACTATTTCGTTGTCAGATGTTTTCAAAATAACTTATGAAAGGAATGATGAATCTTTAGTTGACCACAACAGGGTTGTGTTTATGACACTAGCTTCCCAACTTAAGTGATTCTAGAACTTTATTTTACCTTTCTTTGCTTCTGAACTCAGCTTAGGTTTCAAACTTAACCTTATAGTTAAACTTAGAGTTAGCACTTTACATTAGAACTATAGTACTTGTTAGTGGTAATTTGCGAGTACTTAAAGAGTACTCATGGCTTTATTCCCTGGCTATTCTCATGGATAGACTATGAAGGAGACTACCAAGATGATGGCCCGCAGGACGGCTATGAAAACTAGGACTATCTGCCTTCGTTAGCATTGCCTGTGCCCCTGAAGATGGACCCCACCACTACGCTTATCTTTTATTCCGCTTCTTGTTGTATTAAGACTGGATCATGAGATCCTGATTTGTGTAAGACCTTATATATGGTTTGTAATGGATGATGTACTGTGATATCCAATCTGTTATGTCTCGCAAAAATGGTAATCGTGGGATTGTGATGAATGACATAACATGCATCTGGGATTAAAAATCCGGGTGTTGACAGGTAGGATGCTAATCATCATAACCTCGATCTAAAGAGGGTAAATAGTAGGTATGCATCAGGGTGGGTGACATGAGGGACACCAAATATAACTTGGATGAGCCAAGTCATTAGCGCAGTATTTATAAAACAAGACCTGCTGGTATTAATGCAATTTATAAAAGAGATACAAAACAAGTAATAAAAGGAGTAGCGCAAGTATCAGACATTCAGGAAGGGTGGCTTGCTTGTGACCAGCGAGGTGTCCCTGGACTTCTTCTTAAGATAACCATGAATACCAATACCCATAATAACAAGATCTCTTCTTCTTGTCGTCAAACAATCGTAACTATCGTCGTCATCGAGCACACATGCAGACAAATAGTACCACATTCAATCCAAGGCATACCAGCATCAAAGCATACAACAAATAAGGAACAATACAAGTGTAAAATTCAGTAGGTTTTGAGTAGTTGGGTTCAGGGCAACTAGAAATGCTTGAAGAGCAATTGTGGGTGTTCATTAAAGTAGTGGGAACCCAATCTACATACTTAAGGGTTTTTAAACCAAGGTCATGTTCTATATGATTTCAACATGCAAAGATGATATCACCATATAGGTATTGATCAAATGAAACCAACAAAAGTGGTTTCACTAATTTATCAATTTCCACTAATTTATAATGAATTTTCTAGTGGGAAATACTCTAGTTTGAAAAGATAATTCCCTAGAAGAGTTTTGGGAATCCAAAAATTATTTCCTTGGGTGGATGTGTAGGGTTTGATGTAAGGATTCACTGAGAGTTGTAATCATGTCAAAATATTTACCATAATGCCCTCAGGAAATTCCCAAAGTCAGTTCTATATCTGTATTGTCTTTTTACCAGATTAATTATACATAGTATTTTTATATGATTCAAAATACATATGTTAGGTACTTTGAATACATTTCCGGTGAAATTAGAATCACTATTTTTGGGTATACAAAACTAATGGAGTGATTTATTTAGTGACTTAAACATATATAGAATAGTTTAATTCATAATAAATCAACCAGGGCTTGTAAAACTTTGGTCTCCTAGGGTTTGAAGGATGTTGGTGTGCATGTGTTAAATTCATAAGGACAATTTAGGGCTGTTTTTGTTATTATTACTACAGGAAAACTATCAAGGTTTTTGGTATGAGGCTAAGGGTATATTAAAGGTACTCTAAATGTCTTGCATTAGAAGTTTGTTTCAAGCTTTTTAAATAAACAAAACTCACTGTATCTATTTATGAGTGTATAAGACACATGTAGGTGTTTAAATTGCTATAGTTAATCTAAACAATATTTTGGTCTACTTATTGTACTGAATGTTGAAGAACACATACCTGTATATACAAAAAATAAGATTTGGTCAAAATCTAGAAGTTTGAATATTTCCTTGCATTTAATCCAAATAGGTCCATTAGCAGATTTTTATTTGATTTAAATAAAGAAAAGTGGACAGGGGGCACTGGGCTGAAATCGGCCGGATAGGGCAACACCGCCGTGGGCTGGCACATGTGCATCCAGAGGAGAGCACGGGAGATGGGTTTGAATTACTGACGGGCAGGGTCCACCCGTCAGTGAGGGGCGACCATCGAAGGGGTATGGGGCGTTTTCGGCCGCTGGATCCGGGGGAGATTGACGGTTGCCACTCTTCTTCCACCTCTCGATGCAGAATAGGGAGAGGAAACCCTAGGGATGGCGCTAGCGGCGCAGTTTCTCACTTGGGGGCTCGGAGGGGATCTGGGGAGGGCCCAGGGCGAGACGGTAGTTCGTGAAGACCTCGGGGATGGGTGGCAAGGGTAGGTGCGACCTCGACAGGGGCCTCACGCGAAGATGGTCGTGATGCTCACTCGGTAGCTCGTCGGAGCTACTTCTAGGGGGGCTGCATGTAGTAGAGGTGGGTCGGGGATGTTAGGGTTGGCTTTGGGGCTACTAAAAATGCCAATACAAAGAGTAAAATAGTAGGAGGGAGACCACCCATTCGGGTTCTTGGAGAAAACCGAGGGGAGCAGCCTACTATCTCCAGGCCGAGGCAAGGCCTGGTAGGACCTCTGGAGCTCAGAGAAGGTAGATCCGTGGCAGAGCTGCTGAGTTAGGCCACATGCAAGGGGAGAAGCGACGGGGTGGAGGAGCTATGCCCGGAACCTTGACATGGCCGAAACTACTTTCTCTCTCTCTCTCTCGAGCAAGATAGAGCAGGGGAAGGGAAGTATCTCTCTAGGGAGGGTAATAGGAAGGGGAGGAAATAAATGAGCTAGAGTGGAGGTGCTGGGGTGGCATGTGGCTATTTATCCCGAGTTGGCTAGGTGTTGTTGGAGATATTCCCAAGTGGCAATACTAAAATGGTTATTATTATATCTTTGTGTTCATGATGAATGTTTACATCCCATGCTATAATTTTATTATTAGGAAACACTAATACTTGTGTGTTTTGTAAACATAAAAGAGTCCCTAGTAAGCCTCTTGTTAATACTAGCTTGTTGATTAATAGATGATCATGGTTTCCTGATCATGGACATTGGATGTTATTAATAACAAGATCATATCATTAGGATAATGATGGACACACACCCATAGTAAGTATAGCATAAGATCAAGTCATTAAGTTCGTTTTGCTACAAGCTTTCAAATACATAGTAACTGGGTGAGTGCTTTGATGACATCAAACGCTGCTTCATAACTGGGTGGTTATAAAGGTGGCATTAGGTATTCTAAAAGTATGTGTTGAGGCGCATGGATCAAGACTGGAATGTCATCTAGTTAGCTTGCAAGCATGTGACGGATAGATATACTCTAGGCCCTCTCGGTGGAATGTCATCTAGTTAGCTTGCAAGCATGTGACTAGGTCACAAGGGATGACATATCACGGAACGACTAAATATTACTTATCGGTAACAAGGTTGAACTAGGTATGGAGATACCGATGATCGAACCTCGGATAAGTAGATTATCGCGTGACAAAGGGAATTGGTTTCGTATGCTAATTGTTCTATTGATCACAAAGTCATCGTTGAGAATGTGGGAGCCATTATGGATCTCCAAATCCCGCTGATGGTTATTGATCGGAGAGGTGTCTCGATCATGTCTGCATATTCGCGAACCGTAGGGTGACACACTTAAGGTTCGATGGTGTTTTAGGTAGATATGGAATATGCGTTGGAGACCGAATATTGTTTGGAGTCTCTTGATTGGATCCGGGACATCACGAGGAGCTCCGAAATTGTCCAAAGAATATGATTCATATAATGGAGATCATTTTCTAGGTTTCGGAAATGTTCCGGAGTATTCATATGGAGATTCTAGAAGGTTTCGGAATGTTTCAAAAAGTTCCAAAATGTTCCATAGGGTTTACTTGAAAACCAAGAAAGAAAGAGGGAAACTTGGGGGGAAGTAATCCTCCTCCTCCCTTGGCGTGCCAAATCCTAGGAGGGCAAGGGGCCAACCCTAGGCTGCCTCCCCCTCTATATAAAGGAGGGGTGGGGCGCCTCCCCCTTGCAACCTTCCACCCCAAACCCTGGCCGCCTCTCTCCTCCACCGTCCTTCTTCTCCGGCTTAAGATAAGCCCTGCAAAAATCCTTCTCCACCACCACCACGCTGTCGTGCTGCTAGGATTCCATGGAGATCTACCACCTCCATTGCCCGCTGGAACAGGGAGAGGAAGGTCTACATCGACTCCGCACGTGTGACCGACTACGGAAGCACGACCAAAACGCGGCGTCGGAAGGATCGTCTACTCGATCTTGAGATCGGCAAGTGATCGTCTACATTAACCATGAGATCCGATATTGCACAGGGCTTTCGGATCTATAAGGGTTAGTACAGATCTATATCGTTGCACTAATCTAATAGATTAGATCTTGGCTTTTCCTAGATTAGATCTTGGTTTTGTTTGTTCTTGCGGTAGAATTTTTTGTTTTCCCTACTACGAACCCATAAGTGGTATTAGAGCTTTGTCTATGCATAGATCTATTGCACGAGTAGAATACAATATTTTTATGGATGTTGATGATTTTGTTGTCGTTATCTTCACGTGTACTTTGCATCTTGCGGGATGGTGGGATGAAGCGGCTCGGGATAACCTTACATGTCCTCGTACATGAGACGTGCTCCACGCTTGATGTGCAACTTGCATTGCACAAGTGGATTTGCAGGTGTCTATCTCTCCCACCATAGTTAAGATTCAATTTACAATTAGCATCTGACAACACTTGTATCAGCGTTGTGGTTCTTGTTCGTAGGTAAGATCGGTTCTTATACGAAAGCCCCAAACCACGTAAAACATGCAAAGAAAATTAGAGGCGTCTAACTTGTTTTTGCAGGGGCATGTGATGTGATATGGCCATGATGTGATTGTGAATATATTTGAAATATGCAATGATCCTTGTTGTAATATGGAAATCGACAGGAGCCTAATGATTGTCTTTATTCTTGTTCAGACATACATGTCTATTCATCATGTAATAGCTTTATTCCAAGTAGTTGTAATAGTTGATGTTAAGTGATGGACAACCATGAAGCGGCGCCACTGACCTTGACGCCACGTTGGTGATGATGGAGATCATGTCCGTGCTTTGGAGATGGAGATCAAAGGCACAAGAAGAAATGCCATATCATGTCACATATTATGAATTACATGTGATGTTAATCCTTTTTGCATCTTGTATTGCTTAGATCATGACGTTATCATTATAAGATGATCCCTCTCACTAAATATCAAGTAATAAAGTGTTCGTCCTTAGTAGGCACCACTGCTAAGACTCGTCATTTCGAAGCATCTCGTGATGATCGGGTGTGATAGATTCTACGTGTGCATACAATGGGTGCAAGCTAGATTTGCACATGCGGATACTAAGGTTAACCTTGACGAGCCTAGCATGTATAGACATGGTCTTAGAACACGGAATAACGAAAGGTAGAGCATGAGTCAGATGAATGATATGATGAACATGTTGATTGTTCACCATTGAAACTACATCTTCTCTCGTGAAGGTCGAACTTGGTGTAGTGGATTTGGTTCGTGTAATCACTAAGGCAACTTGAGGGACGTTGTTTTGAGTGGGAGTTCACCTAGTGAATTTAAGAATTAAATTTGAACTCAATTTGTCATAAACTTAGCCTAAACTATTTGCAAATATGTTGTTGATCATGGCGACACCCTCCATCAACTTTAATGCGTTCCTAGGGAAAGAAAAGCTGAAAACAATGGAAGCAACTTCACGGACTGGTTCCGTGGATTTAGGATTGTCCTCAGCGCTGGTCAGTTGACCTATGTGCTCGATGCACCGCTAGGTGACCCACCAACAGAGGATGCCTCCGATGATGTTAAGAATGTTTTTTTCACTCAAAAAAATCACTACTCCGTAGTTCAGTGTGCCATCCTGTACGGTTTAGAATCGGAGCTTCAGAACCACTTTGAGCACCACGACCCTTTTGAGATTATCAATGCGCTCAAGCTGATCTTTGAGACTCATGCGGCCGTGGAGAGCTATGAGTCCTCCGAGAAGTTCTTTAACTATAAGATGGAAGAGGGCAGCTCCTTTAGCGAGCGTGTGATCAAAATGTCTGGGCCTGTGAATAGGCTCCAAGAATTGGGAATAACAATTCCTATTGCATTGGGGATTCATCGTGTCCTCCAATCACTAACACCTAGTTATACGAACTTTGTGATGAACTACAATAGGCATTGCATGAACAAGACGTTGCCTGAGCTCTTCTCCATGCTGAAAACTATTGAAGTGGAGATTAAGAAGGAGCACCAAGTGTTGATGGTCAATAAGACCACCAATTTGAAGAAACAGGGCAAGCCTATGAAGAAGGGAAACTTCAAAAAGGACGGCAAGAAAGCTGCCGCACCTGCTAAGAAGCCCAAGGCTGGTCCTAAGCCTGATACTGAGTGCTTCTACTGGAAAGGTGAAGGTCACTGGAAGCACAACTGCCCCAAGTACCTGGCAGATCTGAAGAACGGCAACATCAAGAAGAAAGGTATATTTGATATACATGTTATTGATGTGTATCTTACAAGTAATCGTAGTAGTTCCTGGGTATTTGATACTGGTTCGGTTGCTCATATTCGTAACTCGAAATAGGAGTTGCGGAATAAACGAAGACTGGCAAGAGACAAAGTGACGATGCGCGCTGGAAATGGCTCCAAGGTTGATGTGATCGCAGTCGGCATGCTCCCTCTTCATCTTCCTTCGGATTATTTTGAACTTGAATAATTGTTATTTGGTGTCTGCATTAAGCATGAACAATATTTCTCGAACTTGTTTATCGCGAGTCGGTTACTCGTTCAAGTATGAGACTAATGGTTGTTCGATTTATATGAGTAATATTTATTAGGATAATGCACCTGAGATGAATGGTTTATTCTTATTGAATCTCGATAGTAGTGATACACATGTTCACAACATAGATGCTAAACAAATAAAAATGAATGATAATACTACATACATGTGGCACTATCGTCTTGGTCACATTGGAGTGAAGCACATGAAGAAACTTCATTCTGATGGACTTCTTGAATCACTTGATTTTGAATCACTTGAAAGATGCGAATCATGTCTGATGGGAAAAATGACTAAGACTCCATTCTCTGGGATAATGGAGCGAGCTACGCACTTATTGGAAATAATACATACGATGTGTGCGGCCCAATGAGCGTAGCATTACGTGGTGGACATCGTTATGTTCTTACCTTCACGGATGACCTAGGTAGATATGGGTATGTCTACTTTATGAAACATAAGTCTGAAACTTTTGAGAAGTTTGAGGAATTTCAAAGTGAAGTTGAAAATCATCATAACAAGAAGATTAAGTTTCTGCATTCTGACCGCGGAGGTGAATATCTAAGTTACGAGTTTGGCATGCATTTAAAGAAATGCGGAATACTTTCGCACTTGACACCGTCGGGAACACCATAGCGTAATGGTTCGAACGTCGTAATCAAACTCTCTTAGATATGGTTCGGTCCATGATGTCTCTTACATATTTACCGTTATCATTCTGGGGTTATGCATTAGAGACAGCCGCATTCCCTTTAAATAGAGCACCATCTAAATCCGTTGAAATGACACCGTATGAATTGTGGTTTGGTAAGACACCTAAGTTGGCGTTCCTTACAGATTGGGGCTGCGAAGCGTATGTAAAGAAGTTACAACCCGACAAGCTTGAACACAAAGCGGAAAAATGCGTCTTCATAGGATACCCTAAAGAAACAATTTGGTATACCTTCTATCATAGATCCGAAGGCCAAGTTTTCATTGCTAAGAATGGATCCTTTCTTGAGAAGGAGTTTCTCTTGAAAGAAGTGACTGTAAGGAAAGTAGAACTCGACGAGGTTGTGGAACCTTCTCTCGGATTTGGGAGTAGCGTAGCACCAGAAGATGTTTATGTGCCGCCTACACCAATAAGAGAGGAAGCTAATGATGATGATCATGAATCTTCGAACGAAGTTGCTACTAAACCTCACATGTCGAAGAGGGTTCGTGCCACTCCTGATTGGTATGACCCTACGTTGGATGTCATGTTGGTAGACAACATCGATGACCCTGCAACATATGAGGAAGCTACGATGAGCCCAGATTCAGACAAATGGCAAGTAGCCATGAAATCCGAAATGGGATCCATGTACGAAAACCAAGTATGGACTTTGGTGGACTTACCGGATGGCCGCAAGGCTATCGAGAACAAATGGATCTTTAAAAGAAAAACAGATGTTGATGGTAATGTTATTATCTATAATAAAGCTCGACTTGTCGCGAAAGGGTTCTGACAAATTCAAGGAGTTGACTGTGATGAGACTTTCTCACTGGTAGCGAAGCTAAAGTCTGTGAGGATTTTGTTAGCAATTGCTGCATATTTTAATTATAAGATTTGGCAGATGGATGTAAAAATAGCGTTCCTTAATGGTGACATTGAGGAAGAGTTGTATATGGTACAACACAAAGTTTTTGTTGATCCGAAAGATGCTGACAAGGTGTGCAAGCTTCAGCGCTCCATTTATGGACTGAAGCAAGCATCCTAGAGTTGGAATCAACGTTTTGATAAGGTGATCAAAAACTTTGGATTTGTACAAACTTATGGAGAAGATTTATCTACAAGAAAGTGAGTGGGAGCTCTGTAGCATTCTTAAAACTATATGTGGATGACATATTGTTGATTGGGAATGATATAGAACTTCCTGAAAGTGTCAAGGCCTATTTGAATAATAGTTTTTCAATGAAGGATCTTGGTGAAGCGGCATACATTTTAGGCATCAAGATTTATAGAGATAGATCAAGACATTTAATATTGCTTTCAAAAAGTACATACCTGGACAAGGTCCTAAAGAGATTTAGAATGGAAGAAAGCAAGAAAAGGTTCTTGCCCATGCTGCCAGGTAAGACCTTGAGTAAGACTCAAAGTCCAGCTACGACAGAAGATAGAGAGAAGATGAGTAAAATCCCCTATGCCTCGGCCATAGGCTCTATCATGTATGCCATGCTGTGTACAAGACCGGATATAGCACACATTGTTAGTTTGACTAGCAGATATCAAAGTGATCCTAGAATGGAACACTAGACGGTGGTCAAAAATATCCTCAAGTACCTAAATAGGACTAAGGATATGGTTCTTTCTTATGGAGGTGATGAACATCTTGTTGTAAATAGTTACACCGATGCTAGTTGGAACACCGATCCAGATGACTCGAAGCCACAGTCTGGATACGTATTTATTTTGAATGGTGCTGAAGTGAGCTGGAGTAGTGCCAAGCAAAGCGTTGTTGCAAAATCATCAACTGAATCAGAATACATAGCTGCTTCGGAGGCTGCACCAGAAGCGATATGGATGAAGGAGTTCATTACTGAGCTTGGTGTGGTTCCTAGTGCGTTGGACCCAATTGTGACAACACGGGTGCCATAGCCAATGTACAGGAGCCAAGGTCACACAGCAAGATGAAGCACATCAAGCTACGTTTCCATGCTATTTGTGATGATGTCCAAGATGGCGACATAAAGATTTGCAATGTGCACATTGATCTGGATGTGGCAGATCCATTGACTAAACCTCTCCCTAGAGCAAAACATGACCAACACCAGAACGCCATGGGTGTTAGGTACATTACAATGTAATCTAGATTATTGAGTCTAGTGCAAGTGGGAGACTGTTGGAGATATGCCCAAGAGGAAGTAGTAAAATGGTTATTATTATATCTTTGTGTTTATGATGAATGTTTACATACCATGCTATAATTGTATTATTAGGAAACACTAATACTTGTGTGTTTTGTAAACATTAAAGGGTCCCTAGTAAGGCTCTTGTTAAGACTAGCTTGTTGATTAATATATGATCATGGTTTCCTGATCATGGACAATGTATGCTATTAATAACAAGATCATATCATTAGGAGAATGATGTGATGGACACACACCCATAGTAAGCATAGCATAAGATCAAGTCATTAATTTCGTTTTGCTACAAGCTTTCAAATACATAGTAACCTAATCCCTCGACCATGAGATTGTGTTAATCACCATCACCGGATGAGTGCTTTTAAGACATCAAACACCGCTTCGTAACTGGGTGGTTATAAAGGTGGCATTAGTTATTCTGAAAGTATGTGTTGAGGCGCATGGATCAAGACTGGGATTTGTCCATCCATATGATGGATAGATATGCCATGGGCCCTCTAGGAGCAATGTCTTCTAATTAGCTTGCAAGAATGTGACTGGGTCACAAGGGATGACATGTCACAGAAAGAGTAAAGAGTACTTATCGGTAACGAGGTTGAACTAGGTATGGAGATACTGATGATCGATCCTCGGATAAGTAGAGTATCGCATGACAAAGGGAATTGGTTTCGTATGTTAATGGTTCTATCGATCATGAAGTCATCATTGAGTATGTGGGAGCCATTATGGATCTCCAGATCCCACTGATGGTTATTGATCGGAGAGGTGTCTCGATCATGTCTGCATATTCGGAAACCGTAGGGTGACACACTTAAGGTTCGATGTTGTTTTAGGTAGATATGGAATATGCATTGGAGACCGAATATTGTTCAAAGTCTTGGATTGGATCTAGGACATCACTAGGAGATCCGAATTTGTCCAGAGAATATGATTCATATAATGGAGATCATTTTCTGGGTTTCGGAAATGTTCTGGAGTATTCATATGGAGATTTTAGAAGGTTTCGGAGTGTTTCAGAAAGTTTCAAAAGGTTCCATAGGGTTTACTTGAAAACCAAGAAAGAAAGAGGGTAACTTGGGGGGAGTAATCCTCCCCCTGCCTTGGTGCGCCAAACCCTAGGAGGGCAAGGGGCCAACCCTAGGCCGCCTCCCCCTCTATATAACGGAGGGGCGGGGCACCTACCCCCTTGCACCCTTCCACCCCAAACCTTGGTCGCCTCTCTCCTCCACCGTCCTCGTGCTCCCGCTTAAGCGAAGCCCTGCAGAAATCCTTCTCCACGACCACCACCACGCCATCGTGTTGCTGGGATTCTGTGGAGATCTACCACCTACGCTGCCCGCTGGAACGGGGATAGGAAGGTCTACATCGACTCCGTACGTGTGACCGACTACGGAAGCGCTGCCGAAACGCGGCAACGGAAGGATCGTCTACTTGATCTTGAGATTGGCATGTGATCGTCTATATCAACCACGAGATCTGATCTCGCATAAGGCTTTCGGATCTACAAGGATTAGTACAGATCTATCTCATTGCACTAATCTAATAGATTAGAACTTGGCGTTTCCTAGATTAGATCTTTGTTTGGTTCGTTCTTAAGGTAGATTTTTTTGTTTTCCTTGCTATGAACCCATCAGGTGCATGGTGGACAAAGTCCATGGGGGGCTTGGGGAGGGGTGGTGTTTGGGGATATGGCCTCAGGGGCGGTGGATGGAGGTGGTGTGGGCCTCTGAGTCGGTCACAGAGTGGAGATGAGGCATGCTACAACTGGTGTGGAGAAAATACCAAGATGTGGTGGGATTTGCTTGATCCCTCCCTCTCGTTTTTCTTCACTCCAAACACTAGGGACAAAGAGGGGGTGTGATAGAGTATAGTTCGACCAGAGGGGGTGATAGGTGCTAGAGAGGAGTACCAGACAAGCTTTGGGGATTATTTGATATTTATTTAGCTCAATCTTAGATAAGTTTGCCAAATTGACTAAATAGGTGGTTGTGAAGAAAATTTAGAAACTTGTCTTTCGCAAGATGAGTAAATGGTACTAGTGCACAGATAGGGTCAAGGCATAATCCTAGGAATTAATTGAGATTTTTCAGAGGATTTTAAGTCCTCTTAAAATTATTTATTGAAATAGTGCAGAAATAGTTTCTAGAATCTCATTTGGTATTTTTACATTGGTCATGGTTGGTTTTTGATGTGAGATGGTCCTAAATACCATATCACACATTGGAGATTTTTCTTGGAATTTATTTTGAGGAGAAAGTATTTTTAAGATATTATTTCTAGTTTCTGGTAGTTAAGAAAAAGTGCAAAAAGAAATAATAAAGAATCTCAAAAATATTTATTTTTGAGAGGGGAAGGTAGGGTATGATG
The DNA here is from genome assembly GCA_910589775.1 of Avena eriantha. Taxonomy (NCBI): domain Eukaryota; kingdom Viridiplantae; phylum Streptophyta; class Magnoliopsida; order Poales; family Poaceae; genus Avena; species Avena eriantha. The sequence continues at coordinate 351,023,335 of OU342743.1, read as the reverse complement.
TATAGTACTCAATTGTGCATGAGTTGGAAAAGTGATTTGGTGAAAAAAAAACTTGCCTTTATAGACTATGTTTCTAGGATTTTTCCAAGTGTCGAGTTTAAATAGTTTTAGGTCCCAAATAATTATGGAAATTATTTGGCAAATGCTTATATCCAAGGTGGATGATGTAAGCTTGCTGTATGCATCACTGGCAACCTTGGGTTTGCAAAACAAGATGGATTTTAGAAGAGAACAAGGACTAGAGGATCTAGGGCATTGATATTTTTGTACCACCAAGACAAGGTTGGATTAGTGAGCTCAAGGCGCACCTTGATGCAATGGATATATGGATAGTTAGACAAGTGATGTAGATCACCATGGTGCGGAGGTTTGAGCTTGATCATGCTTGAGCTCACCAAGGATTGATTCCAAACTTTGAATAAAATAAGCCTGCCAAAATAGATTATCAAATAGACTTCAAAACATTGTGTGTTTTGGAAGAAGTGAAGTAGGTATTGCAAGACCTTTATGAGTAGAACACAATCATTCGAAGAGTTGATCCAAATAAGGTAGGATGAAGGTGTGAGCTTCTGACCAAGTAGGCTAGTTGATAAGATTTGCAGGAAAATTTATTTTCTTGCCTGCAAAACTATCAAGGACAAGTGGGTTAGAAGATGGTCTAGCAAAAGGAAAGAGTGGGCCTTGGTAGTCCTTAGTATGTTTTAAGTGCATTTCTAAAAATTCACAAGGGTTGAGAAAGAGAGGTATTCAAAGAAATGATGTTGAAACAGTTTCTAGACTTAGTCAGAATTTGGCACTTTTGAGGCTTTTGACTAGAATATAAGAGAGGATGTTTTTGATGGGTTACAAGGTACCAGAGCATCATCAAGTGGATGCTGTTGAAATGTAGATTGAGTAGAATATATCCATGCTTGCTTTTGGTCTTTATTGACTTGGAAGATTCAAGAAAATATTAGCCTTAAGGGGATTTGGTTAAGGGTTTTAGGTGATCACCTAGGGGCCAGAGATAAGATCCTACTTGTATTCTATCTTAGGTTTTATAAACTTACTTTAGTTTAGTCCTAGAGAATGAGCTCCTATGTTAGCTCATACTAGTTCCTAAGCAGACAAGTCAGACAACATATCAAGGTAATTCATTAGACAGTAGATTAAGGCAACTCATCTTACAAGAAAATCAACTAGTACTAGGGTTACCATCTGTCAACACCCGGATTTTTAATCCTAGATGCTCGTTATGCCATACCTCGCAATCCTAGGATTACCATTTTTGCGAGACATAACGGATTGGATATCACAGTACATCATCCATTACAAACCATACATAAGGTCTTACACAAATAAGGATCTCATGATCCAGTTTTAATACAACAAGCAGCGGAAATAAAAGATAAGCGTAGTGGTGGGGTCCATCTTCAGGGGCACAGGCAATACTAACGAAGGAAGATGGTCCTAGTTATCATAGTCGTCATGTTGGCCATCATCTTGGTAGTCTCCTTCATAGTCTGGCCACGATAATAGCCAGGGACAAAAGCCATGAGTACTCTTTAAGTACTCGCAAACTACCACTAACAAGTATAAAGTTCTAAGTTAAAGTGCTAACTCTAAGTTTAATTATAAAGTTAAGTTTGAAACCTAAGCTGAGTTCAGAAACCAAGAAAGATAAAGTAAAGTCCTAAAATTACTTAAGTTGGGAAGCTACTATCATAACACAACCCTATTGTGGTCAAGTCAAGATTCATCATTCTTTTCAAAGTATTTGGAAAACATCTGACAACGAAACAGTATGGCCATTCCAATTGTCCATAACCGCGGACGCGGATATTCGAATAGTTTGACACTCTACAGAAGTGGTACACTTTCACCACAAGATTCGATACATCTGTCAGGGGTAACCCTGAATCATCATACTTAGTATGCAGATGATCAGACATAACCTTCCCTTTACACACCCTAGTATAAGCACCTCTCCTATGAGCATGGCCTCCCAACCATGACCATCAGTCATCTTGGGCACTGCATAGGTGGACATCATGAGAGGTAGCCTCAGCTCAGACCTCTCCCGTGAGGGAACTAATACTAATGCATATAAATTTGCTGCTAAGCCTTACCCAATTCAGGTAGTGTGGTTGTACGGTAAATTTGGAATGGTATCGCATCCGAATCCAACCATCATTTTTATAAAAGGGTTAAGGCTCATGCCTCAACATTTTCATCATCATCAACCATTTTTGTTTTCTCAACACATGTCAAAACATCTCAATAGAATGACTCATCATTCCAAGGTTTTCATAATTCATTTTCACCAAGGGTTCCCATCTAAAGTGACTCATGTTTTTGATCTACTCTAACTACTAAGTTAAGTGTGTTCACTAAGGTGGAAAAGATGGGTTCAATCTCATGCCATGGAATTACATCTAAAGGGTTCTAAATAGGTCAAGTTTTATACTTTTTATGCTACCTTCAAACTAAGTAAAGAACTTGGTGTAAGCTAAGGGAGTAAAACTTGTAACTAAGACTTGGGGTACTAATAGTCAAAAAGGGAGTGTGATCAAGGCATGCTTAAGGCATCTTTGCTAAACCATCTAGTTTGGTCCTATCTTGCTAAGCACTAAACTTGCAAGTGTTAGCTTGCACTATTAATGGTGGCTTTCCTTGGTTGGTGCAGTGGTTGAAGTTTTCTTCTTCTTCTTCTTGGTAGAACTCCTCCTCCTCGAAAGCTTGGTCGGTACTATCGTCTATAAATACATAGGGAGTGCACAATCACCAAACAATACTTAACTAGGCTAAGTAGCATTCTAAGAAACACATTAGATGATCTATTATCATCACAAGCATTACAAGTTTAATTCCATAGTTTCATTCTTTTTATTTTAGAAAAGTAATTTCTACTCATTGAAAATTTAACTAAGATTTAATATTCACCACTTAAATTATGGGATCATGTTGACACATGTCATCACCACATATCCTAACATGTGGGAATGAGAATTTAAAGGTTGGATCAATATTACTTTGGTTTAAGTTCATTATTTAATGATTTAAAGTGAATAGAAATGCATATATAGCATTATTTGGGTACTACTCCAAAGTCACTGCATGTAAACCTCAATATTATTACATATTTAGATAGATATGATGAAATGTGATTTTTGAGAGTTGGAATCAACTCAAAAGCTAATTTGGCTGATTTTATTAAAATGTTGCAAGTTGCAAATGCTTCTGTCTTCTTATTTTTATTAGGAGAGATCAATAACTCTAATTGAATTAAATCCAACGGGCTTGAATAGATCATCTCAATACCTTTCAAGAATTTTTTTCATGTAATTTGGAGTTGTCAAACTCCCAGAATTGAATTTTAAAATAGTGGGCAGAAACTAGATTTAGCTAAAAAGGAAAATCCAGATTTGAACGGGTGGGCTAGCGCGGGAAAAGACTTGGGCAGCACAGTGGCGCTCCGCGGCGCGGGGCTCAGCTGACAGGGGGGTCCCGCTTGTCAGCGGCACTTAACACGCGAAACGGTACGCGCGCTGTGGGCCGTAGGATTAGAAGCCAGATCTACGGCTGAGGGTTGTCGTCGACGAAGAACATGTCACCAGCGAGCTCGAACCCTAGTGGCTCGGTGGGGGTCTGCGGGTGACGTACCAGGGCTCCAGCAGGGTCAGCGAGGCGGGCAAATGAAGTGGAAGAGGACGGCGAGGCGAGGCGCGGTTGCGGCGGAGCTTGGGGTGGTCGCAATCAGCGGCGCCCTTCTCCTCTAGAGGCGGCGGCTCCGGCTCCAATTCCGGTGAGGCAGAGCTCGCCTTGCTCCAGCTAGAGGTGGGTGAGGCTCAGAGAGGTGAGGGGAGTGGAATGGTGTGGAGAGAATAGGCTGGGGAGGGCTCCTTTTATAGGCCCGACGGTGAGACTGAGCGGGATGGGAAGGCGACGGTGGCGACATGGCTACGGCGGGGTAGAGGCATGCCCGCGGGTGGCGATCGACATGCGGTTCCCTGGTGGTGCTCTAGGCATTGAATGCGGCCGTAGGGGCGGTGACATGCGGTCTGGGCAAGGTGGCGCTCTGAGCTGCAGAGGCGGCGGTGTCCATGGTGAGCGGTGGCTGTGAGGCATTGGGCGGCCAATGGAGGTGTCTGGGGTGTTCTCCAGGTCGTGGCGGAGCGGCGGGCGTGGGCTGCGGCCAAGGGGCGGTCTATGCGAGCGGGGACAGAACGCGCTCTGGGGGCGGCACCGGCATGGTGCGGTGGCACTGGGCGCGGGCTTTCCTCGGTGGTCCACGGCAGGGCTTCGCTCGGGCAGGGGACAGAGATGGGCGGTGAGGTGTGGGCTACCTCCTAGACATGGAGAGAGAGGCGGGAGAGGGCTGCTGTGGCGAGTGCATGGTCGTCCGGCGAGAGGGTGCTCGGCATTGCATGGCAGTGCAGCTAGGGGGTAGGGGAGATGCCGGTATGGGTCTGGTTGGGCTAGAGGGGGGACAAGATGATCAAAGCACTTCCAAATTGCTACACAAAATCAGCCCAAAATAGTATTAGTTAGGCTAATATGATCCTGCCAGCAAGGTGTTTGACAAAATGGCCGAAAGAGAAAAAGTTTTGAATTTTGGTTTCAAAATTTTTGAGTGATCTCCACTAGTGCTAGGTAGTCTCTGGTTGCAAGGGTTTTGAAAGTGGAGCTCAAAAAGATGGGTTTTGAAATAGGGGTGATCTATGCATATGGCTTAGATTCAATTTTCAAATGTCATTTAAAATAAGTAAAAGAATGTTTTTAGCAGATCAAAATGTGGGCCTTGGTACCTCATTATGTGTACTAGCAAGGGGTACAAAGATCAAGAATTGTTTCTGTTAAGAAATGAGTGCTAGGAACACTCAAAGTACTGTAGTGGATTAAAATGGCCAAAATGACCATTCCTCCTTTTTAATTCTTTTTTATTTGATTTTCTTTAGGAAAAGTTTGGGAAAGATGTAGATGATGTTTAAATCACCTAAGAAACATTTTTCAAGCATTGGATCACTCAATTATGGCAATTCAAACAACTATTTTTGAATGCACACATATATGAATGCTTTCATTTTAAATTTGGAAAAGTTTTTGTTAACCCCATTTTTGGTTGATTTTATCTTGATAAGCTTGGATTGAAGTTTTGGGATGTTACACCATCAAGCTTAGCTTGAGGTACAGATGGGTATTTTGAAAGTTTGGAGTTTGAATAAGGTGAGAGTCCTTGGTATCTCTACTAGGGTGGAATTCAAGAAGCTTTATAAAAAGGTTTTGGAAGACCTAGAGATACGAGTAGTTGAAGGTTCTGTCTCGAAAACATAAGGAGATTATATCATATATATATATATATATATATATATATATATCCATATCTTTGTCGATAGAAGCTACTAAAAAGGTTTTAGGGTTGCAAGGCATCTTGGCTCAGGTTTTTGAAATGCCAGAACATTTGAGAATATGAAACATATCCATATCTCACTTGATACACACTCAATGCATAGGCATCAACAAACCAGCAAGCGAACATTGCATCCTTATCAAGAAAAAGTTTTTGTTCCCCCTGATTTACGACTAATCAGGGTTGCTAAAATTGGGAAGTTACAATTTGCATGTGTGTTCTTTTACAAAACCACATTGATCCACTAGTGACATTGCATGTGTGTTCTTTTTCCAGAACCACATTGATCGACTGGTGTCATTGCACCTGTGCTCTTTTCCTCAACAACATTGATCCAGTAGTGTCATTGCACGTATGTTCTTTTCTTGAACCACATTGATCGACTGGTGTCATTTGCATGTGTGTTCTTTTCCTAAAACACATGGATCCGCTGCTGTCATTACATATGTGTTCTTTTCCTAAACCACATGGATCCAGTAGTGTCATTGCATGTGTGTTCTGTTCCTAAACCACATGGATCCACTTGTGACATTGTGTGTGTGTTCTTTTCCTAAACCACATGGATCCAGAAGTAACATTTCATGTGTGTTCTTTTCCTAAAACACATTGATCCACTGGTGACATTTTCATGTGTCTTCTTGTCCTAAATCACATGGATCCTCTGGAGTCATTGCATGTGTGTTCTTTTCCTAAACCACATGGATCCACTTGTGACATTTGCATGTGTGTTCTTTTCCTAAACCATATTGATCCACTTCTGCCATTACATGTGTGTTCCTCTCCTAAACCACATGGATCCATTTGTGTCATTGCATGTGTGCTCTTTTCCTCAACCACATTGATCCCCTGGTGTCATTGCACGTCTATTCTTTTCTTGAACCACATTGATCCAATGGTGTCATTTGCATGTGTGTTCTTTTCCTAAAACACATGGATCCGCTGGTGTCATTGCATATGTGTTCTTTTCCTAAACCACATGGATCCAATTGTGTCATTGCATGTGTGTTTTGTTCCTAAACCACATGGATCCACTAGAGACATTGTGTGTGTGTTCTTTTACTAAACCACATGAATCCTCTGGTAACATTTCATGTGTGTTCTTTTTCTAAAATACATTGATCCACTGGTGATATTTGCATGTGTGTTCTTTTCCTAAACCACATGGATCCACTAGAGTCATTGCATGTGTGTTCTATTCCTAAACCACATTGATCAACTGGTGACATTTGCATGTGTGTTCTTTTAGTAAACCACATTGATCCACTTGTGACATTGCATGTATGTTCTTTTCCTGAACCACATTGATCGACTGGTACCATTGCATGTGTGCGATTTTCCTCAACCACATTGATCCACTTGTGTCATTGCACGTGTGTCCTTTTCCTAAACCACATTGATCCATTGGTGTCATTTGCTTGTGTGTTCCTTTCCTCAACCACATGGATCCACTAGTGTCATTGCATGTGTGTTTTATGCCTAAACCACATGGGTCCACTAGTGACATTGCATGTGTGTTCTTTTCCTAAACCACATGGATCCACTGGTGACATTGCATGTGTGTTCTTTTCCTAAAACACCTTGATCCACTGGTGACATTTGCATGTGTGTTCTTTTCCTAACCACATGGATCCACTTGAGTCATTGCATGTGTGTTCTTTTCCTAAATCACATGGATCCACTTGTGACATTTACATGTGTGTTCTTTCCTAAACCACATCGATCCACTTTTGTCATTACATGTGTGTTGTTTTCCTAAACCACATGCATCCACTGGTGACATTGCATGTTTGTTCCTTTCCTGAACCACATGGATCCACTGAAGACACTACATGTGTGTTCTTTTCCTAAACAACATGGATCCACTGGTGTCATTGCATGTGTGCTCTTTTCCTCAACCACATTGATCCATTGGTGTCATTGCACGTCTGTTCTTTTCTTGAAACACATTGATCCATCGGTGTCATTTGCATGTGTGTTCTTTTCCTAAAACACATCGATCCGCTAATGCCATTGCATATGTGTTCTTTTCCTAAACCACACGCATCCACTTGTGTCATTGCATGTGTGTTATGTTCCTAAACCACATGGATCCACTTGTGACATTGTGTGTGTATTTTTTTTCTAAACCACATGGATCCACTAGTGGCATTGCATGTGTGTTATTTTCCTAAAACACATTGATCCACTAGTGATATTTGCATGTGTGTTCCTTTCCTAAACCGCATGGATCCACTGGAGTCATTGCGTGTATGTTCTTTTCCTAAACCACATGGATCCACTTGTGACATTTGCATGTGTGTTCTTTTCCTAAACAAGATTGATCTAATGATATCATTACATGTGTTTTCTTTTCCTAAACCGCATGCATCCACTAGTGACAGTGCATGTCCGTTCTTTTCCCGAACCACATTGATCCACTAGTGTCATTGCATGTGTGTTCTTTTCCTGAACCACATGGATCCACAAATGACATTGCATGTGTGTTCTTTTCCTAAACCACATTGATCCACTTGTGTCATTGCATTTGTGTTCTTTTCGTAAAACACATTCTTCCACTAGTGACATTTGCATGGGTGTTATTTTCCTAAACGACATGGATCCACTAGAGTAATTGCATATGTGTTTATTTCCTAAACCACATGGATTCACTGGTGTCATTGCATGTGTGTTCCTTTCCTAAACCACATGGATCCACTAGTGACATTGCATCTGTATACTTTTCCTAAACCACATTGATCCACTGGTGACATTTGCATGTGTGTTATTTTCCAAAACCACATGGATCCACTTGAGACATTACATGTGTGTTCTTTTCCTAAACCACATGGATCCACTTGTGAAATTTGCATGTGTGTTATTTTCGTAAACCACATTGATCCACCGGTGTCATTGCATGTGTCTTCTTTTCCTAAACCACATGGATCCACGGGTGACATTGCATGTCTGTTATTCTCCTGAACCATTGTAATACACTAGTGTCATTGCATGTATTTTCTTTTCCTGAACCAAATGGATCCACTTATAACATTGCATGTGTGTTCTTTTTCTAAACCACATTGATCCAGTCGCGTCATTGCATGTGTGTTATATTCTAGAACCACGTTGATCCAGTACTGTCGTTGCATGTGTGTTCTTTTCATGAATCACATGGATCCACTAATGACATTGCATGTGTGTTCTTGTCCTCAACCGCATGGATCCACTAGAGTCATTGCATGTCTGTTCTTTACCTAAACCACATGGATCCACTAGAGTCATTTTCATGTGTTTTCTTTTCCTAAACCACATGGATCCTCTAGAGTCAGTTGCATATGTGTTCCTTTCCTAAACAAGATGGATCCACTGGTGACATTGGCATGTGTGTTCTTTTCCGAAACCACATTGATCCACTGGTGACATTTGCATGTGTGTTCTTTTCCTAAACCACATCGATTCACTAGAGTCCTTGCATGTGTGTTCTTTTCCTAAACCACATTGATCCACTAGTGTCACTGCATGTGTGTTCTTTTCCTGAACCACATGGATCCACTGTGTCATTGCATGTGTGTTATTTTCCTAAGCCACATGGATCCACTAGAGTCATTGCATGTGTGTTCTTTTCCTAAAACACATGGATCCGCTGGTGTCATTGCATATGTGTTCTTTTCCTAAACCACATGGATCCAATAGTGTCATTGCATGTGTGTTTTGTTCCTAAACCACATGGATCCACTAGAGACATTGTGTGTGTTCTTTTCCTAAACCACATGAATCCTCTGGTAACATTTCATGTCTGTTCTTTTTCTAAAATACATGGATCCACTGGTGATATTTGTATGTGTGTTCTTTTCCTAAACCACATGGATCCACTAGAGTCATTGCATGTGTGTTATTTTCCAAAACCACATTGATCAACTGGTGACATTTGCATGTGTGTTCTTTTAGTAAACCACATTGATCCACTTGTGACATTGCATGTATGTTCTTTTCCAGAACCACATTGATCGACTGGTACCATTGCATGTGTGCGATTTTCCTCAACCACATTGATCCACTTGTGTCATTGCACGTGTGTTCTTTTCCTAAACCACATTGATCCACTGGTGTCATTTTTATTGTGTGTTCCTTTCCTAAACCACATGGATCCACTAGTGTCATTGCATGTGTGTTTTGTTCCTAAACCACATGGGTCCACTAGTGACATTGCATGTGTGTTCTTTTCCTAAACCACATGGATCCACTGGTGACATTGCATGTGTGTTCTTTTCCTAAAACACATTGATCCACTGGTGACATTTGCATGTGTGTTCTTTTCCTAACCACATGGATCCACTTGAGTCATTCCATGTGTGTTCTTTTCCTAAATCACATGGATCCACTTGTGACATTTACATGTGTGTTCTTTCCTAAACCACATCGATCCACTTTTGTCATTACATGTGTGTTGTTTTCCTAAACCACATGCATCCACTAGTGACATTGCATGTCTGTTCTTTTCCTGAACCACATGGATCCACTGAAGACACTGCATGTGTGTTCTTTTCCTAAACAACATGGATCCACTGGTGTCATTGCATGTCTGCTCTTTTCCTCAACGACATTGATCCATTGGTGTCATTGCGGGTCTTTTCTTTTCTTGAAACACATTGATCCACCGGTGTCATTTGCATGTGTGTTCTTTTCCTAAAACACATGGATCCGCTAATGCCATTGCATATGTGTTCTTTTCCTAAACCACACGCATCCACTTGTGTCATTGCATGTGTGTTATGTTCCAAAACCACATGGATCCACTGGTGACATTCTGTGTGTATTCTTTTCCTAAACCACATGGATCCACTAGTGGCATTGCATGTGTGTTATTTTCCTAAAACACATTGATCCACTAGTGACATTTGCATGTGTGTTCCTTTCCTAAACCGCATGGATCCACTGGAGTCATTGCGTGTATGTTCTTTTCCTAAACCACATGGATCCACTTGTGACATTTGCATGTGTGTTCTTTTCCTAAACAAGATTGATCTAATGATATCATTACATGTGTGTTCTTTTCCTAAACCGCATGCATCCACTAGTGACAGTGCATGTCCGTTCTTTTCCCGAACCACATTGATCCACTAGTGTCATTGCATGTGTGTTCTTTTCCTGAACCACATGGATCCACAAATAACATTGCATGTGTGTTCTTTTCCTAAAACACATTGATCCACTTGTGTCATTGCATTTGTGTTCTTTTCGTAAAACACATTCTTCCACTAGTGACATTTGCATGGGTGTTATTTTCCTAAACGACATGGATCCACTGGAGTAATTGCATGTGTGTTTATTTCCTAAACCACATGGATTCATTGGTGTCATTGTATGTGTGTTCCTTTCCTAAACCACATGGATCCACTAGTGACATTGCATGTGTATACTTTTCCTAAACCACATTGATCCACTCGTGACATTTGCATGTGTGTTATTTTCCTAAACCACATGGATCCACTTGAGACATTACATGTGTGTTCTTTTCCTAAACCACATGGATCCACTAGTGAAATTTGCATGTGTGTTATTTTCGTAAACCACATTGATCCACCGGTGTCATTGCATTCCTAAACCACATGGATCCACGGGTGACATTGCATGTCTGTTATTCTCCTGAACCATTGTAATACACTAGTGCCATTGCATGTGTTTTCTTTTCCTGAACCAAATGGATCCACTTATAACATTGCATGTGTGTTCCTTTTCTAAACCACATAGATCCAGTCGCGTCAGTGCATGTGTGTTATTTTCTAGAACCACGTTGATCCGCTAGTGTCATTGCATGTGTGTTCTTTTCATGTACCACATGGATCCACTAATGACATTGCATGTGTGTTCTTTTCCTAAACCGCATGGATCCACTAGAGTCATTGCATGTCTGTTCTTTACCTAAACCACATGGATCCACTAGAGTCATTTGCATGTGTGTTCTTTTCCTAAACCACATGGATTAACTAGAGTCATTTGCATATGTGTTCTTTTCCTAAACCAGATGGATCCACTGGTGACATTGGCATGTGTCTTCTTTTCCGAAACCACATTGATCCACTTGTGACGTTTGCATGTCTGTTCTTTTCCTAAACCACATCGATTCACTAGAGTCATTGCATGTGTGTTCTTTTCCTAAACCACATTGATCCACTAGTGTCATTGCATGTGTGTTCTTTTCCTGAACCACATGGATTCACTTTGTCATTGCATGTGTGTTATTTTCCTAAGCCACATGGATCCACTAGAGTCATTGCATGTGTGTTCTTTTCCTAAAACACATGGATCCACTCGAGTAATTACATGTGTGTTTATTTCCTTAACCACATGGATTCATTGGTGTCATTGTATGTGTGTTCCTTTCCTAAACCACATGGATCCACTAGTGACATTGCATGTGTATACTTTTCCTAAACCACATTGATCCACTCGTGACATTTGCATGTGTGTTATTTTCCTAAACCACATGGATCCACTTGAGACATTACATGTGTGTTCTTTTCCTAAACCACATGGATCCACTAGTGAAATTTGCATGTGTGTTATTTTCGTAAACCACATTGATCCACCGGTGTCATTGCATTCCTAAACCACATGGATCCACGGGTGACATTGCATGTCTGTTATTCTCCTGAACCATTGTAATACACTAGTGTCATTGCATGTGTTTTCTTTTCCTGAACCAAATGGATCCACTTATAACATTGCATGTGTGTTCTTTTTCTAAACCACATTGATCCAGTCGCGTCATTGCATGTGTGTTATTTTCTAGAACCACGTTGATCCGCTAGTGTCATTGCATGTGTGTTCCTTTCATGTACCACATGGATCCACTAATGACATTGCATGTGTGTTCTTTTCCTAAACCGCATGGATCCACTAGAACATTGCATGTCTGTTCTTTACCTAAACCATATGGATCCACTAGAGTCATTTGCATGTGTGTTCTTTTCCTAAACCACATGGATTAACTAGAGTCATTTGCATATGTGTTCTTTTCCTAAACCAGATGGATCCACTGGTGACATTGGCATGTGTCTTCTTTTCCGAAACCACATTGATCCACTGGTGACGTTTGCATGTCTGTTCTTTTCCTAAACCACATCGATTCACTAGAGTCATTGCATGTGTTTTCTTTTCCTAAACCACATTGATCCACTAGTGTCATTGCATGTGTGTTCTTTTCCTGAACCACATGGATTCACTTTGTCATTGCATGTGTGTTATTTTCCTAAGCCACATGGATCCACTAGAGTCATTGCATGTGTGTTCTTTTCCTAAAACACATGGATCCGCTGGTGTCATTGCATATGTGTTCTTTTCCTAAACCACATGGATCCAATAGTGTCATTGCATGTGTGTTTTGTTCCTAAACCACATGGATCCACTAGAGACATTGTGTGTGTGTTCTTTTCCTAAACCACATGAATCCTCTGGTAACATTTCATGTGTGTTCTTTTTCTAAAATACATTGATCCACTGGTGATATTTTCATGTGTGTTCTTTTCCTAAACCACATGGATCCACTAGAGTCATTGCATATGTGTTATTTTCCTAAACCACATTGATCAACTGGTGACATTTGCATGTGTGTTCTTTTAGTAAACCACGTTTATCCACTTGTGACATTGCATGTGTGTTCTTTTCCTGAACCACATTGATCGACTGGTACCATTGCATGTGTGCGATTTTCCTCAACCACATTGATCCACTTGTGTCATTGCACGTGTGTTCTTTTCCTAAACCACATTGATCCACTGGTGTCATTTGCTTGTGTGTTCCTTTCCTAAACCACATGGATCCACTAGTGTCATTGCATGTGTGTTTTGTTCCTAAACCACATGGGTCCACTAGTGACATTGCATGTGTGTTCTTTTCCTAAACCACATAGATCCACTAGTGACATTGCATGTGTGTTCTTTTCCGAAAACACCTTGATCCACTGGTGACATTCGCATGTGTGTTCCTTTCCTAACCACATGGATCCACTTGAGTCATTGCAGGTGTGTTCTTTTCCTAAATCACATGGATCCACTTGTGAAATTTTCATGTGTGTTCTTTCCTAAACCACATCGATCCACTTCTGTCATTACATGTGTGTTGTTTTCCTAAACCACATGCAACCACTGGTGACACTGCATGTCTGTTCTTTTCCTGAACCACATGGATCCACTGAAGACACTGCATGTGTGTTCTTTTCCTAAACAACATGGATCCACTGGTGTCATTGCATGTGTGCTCTTTTCCTCAAAGACATTGATCCATTGGTGTCATTGCGGGTCTGTTCTTTTCTTGAAACACATTGATCCACCGGTGTCATTTGCATGTGTGTTCTTTTCCTAAAACACATGGATCCGCTAATGCCATTGCATATGTGTTCTTTTCCTAAACCACACGCATCCACTTGTGTCATTGCATGTGTGTTATGTTCCTAAACCACATGGATCCACTGGTGACATTGTGTGTGTATTCTTTTCCTAAACCACATGGATCCACTAGTGGCATTGCATGTGTGTTATTTTCCTAAAACACGTTGATCCACTAGTGACATTTGCATGTGTGTTCCTTTCATAAACCGCATGGATCCACTGGAGTCATTACGTGTATGTTCTTTTCCTAAACCACATGGATCCACTTGTGACATTTGCATGTGTGTTCTTTTCCTAAACAAGATTGATCTAATGATATCATTACATGTGTGTTCTTTTCCTAAACCGCATGCATCCACTAGTGACAGTGCATGTCCATTCTTTTCCCGAACCACATTGATCCACTAGTGTCATTGCATGTGCGTTCTTTTCCTGAACCACATGGATCCACAAATGACATTGCATGTGTGTTCTTTTCCTAAACCACATTGATCCACTTGTGTCATTGCATTTGTGTTCTTTTCGTAAAACACATTCTTCCACTAGTGACATTTCCATGGTTGTTATTTTCCTAAACCACATGGATCCACTGGAGTAATTGCATGTGTGTTTATTTCCTAAACCACATGGATTCACTGGTGTCATTGCATGTGTGTTCCTTTCCTAAACCACATGGATCCACTAGTGAGATTGCATGTGTATACTTTTCCTAAACCACATTGATCCACTCGTGACATTTGCATGTGTGTTATTTTCCAAAACCACATGGATCCACTTGAGACATTACATGTGTGTTCTTTTCCTAAACCACATGGATCCACTAGTGAAATTTGCATGTGTGTTATTTTCGTAAACCACATTGATCCACCGGTGTCATTGCGTGTGTGTTCTTTTCCTAAAACATGGATCCACGGGTGACATTGCATGTCTGTTATTCTCCTGAACCATTGTAATACACTAGTGTCATTGCATGTGTTTTCTTTTCCTGAACCAAATGGATCCACTTATAACATTGGATGTGTGTTCTTTTTCTAAACCACATTGATCCAGTCGCGTCATTGCATGTGTGTTATTTTCTAGAACCACGTTGATCCGCTAGTGTCATTGCATGTGTGTTCTTTTCATGTACCACATGGATCCACTAATGACATTGCATGTGTGTTCTTTTCCTAAACCGCATGGATCCACTAGAGTCATTGCATGTCTGTTCTTTACCTAAACCACATGGATCCACTAGAGTCATTTGCATGTGTGTTCTTTTCCTAAACCACATGGATTAACAAGAGTCATTTGCATATGTGTTCTTTTCCTAAACCAGATGGATCCACTGGTGACATTGGCATGTGTCTTCTTTTCCGAAACCACATTGATCCACTGGTGACGTTTGCATGTCTGTTCTTTTCCTAAACCACATCGATTCACTAGAGTCATTGCATGTGTGTTCTTTTCCTAAACCACATTGATCCACTAGTGTCATTGCATGTGTGTTCTTTTCCTGAACCACATGGATTCACTGTGTCATTGCATGTGTGTTATTTTCCTAAGCCACATGGATCCACTAGAGTCATTGCATGTGTGTTCTTTTCCTAAAACACATGGATCCGCTAGTGTCATTGCATATGTGTTCTTTTCCTAAACCACATGGATCCAATAGTGTCATTGCATGTGTGTTTTGTTCCTAAACCACATGGATCCACTAGAGACATTGTGTGTGTGTTCTTTTCCTAAACCACATGAATCCTCTGGTAACATTTCATGTGTGTTCTTTTTCTAAAATACATTGATCCACTGGTGATATTTGCATGTGTGTTCTTTTCCTAAACCACATGGATCCACTAGAGTCATTGCATGTGTGTTATTTTCCTAAACCACATTGATCAACTGGTGACATTTGCCTGTGTGTTCTTTTAGTAACCCACGTTTATCCACTTGTGACATTGCATGTGTGTTCTTTTCCTGAACCACATAGATCGACTGGTACCATTGCATGTGTGCGATTTTAATCAACCACATTGATCCACTTGTGTCATTGCACGTGTGTTCTTTTCCTAAACCACATTGATCCACTGGTGTCATTTCCTTGTGTGTTCCTTTCCTAAACCACATGGATCCACTAGTGTCATTGCATGTGTGTTTTGTTCCTAAACCACATGGGTCCACTAGTGACATTGCATGTGTGTTCTTTTCCTAAACCACATGGATCCACTAGTGACATTGCATGTCTGTTCTTTTCCGAAAACACCTTGATCCAGTGGTGACATTTGCATGTGTGTTCCTTTCCTAACCACATGGATCCACTTGAGTCATTGCAGGTGTGTTCTTTTCCTAAATCACATGGATCCACTTGTGACATTTTCATGTGTGTTCTTTCCTAAACCACATCGATCCACTTCTGTCATTACATGTGTGTTGTTTTCCTAAACCACATGCAACCACTGGTGACATTGCATGTCTATTCTTTTCCTGAACCACATGGATCCACTGAACACACTGCATGTGTGTTCTTTTCCTAAACAACATGGATCCACTGGTGTCATTGCATGTGTGCTCTTTTCCTCAACCACATTGATCCATTGGTGTCATTGCACGTCTGTTCTTTTCTTGAAACACATTGATCCACCGGTGTCATTTGCATGTGTGTTCTTTTCCTAAAACACATGGATCCGCTAATGTCATTGCATATGTGTTCTTTTCCTAAACCACACGCATCCACTTGTGTCATTGCATGTGTGTTATGTTCCTAAACCACATGGATCCACTGGTGACATTCTGTGTGTATTCTTTTCCTAAACCACATGGATCCACTAGTGGCATTGCATGTGTGTTATTTTCCTAAAACACATTGATCCACTAGTGACATTTGCATGTGTGTTCCTTTCCTAAACCGCATGGATCCACTTGAGTCATTGGGTGTTCTTTTCCTAAACCACATGGATCCACTTGTGACATTTGCATGTGTGTTCTTTTCTAACCAAGATTGATCTAATGATATCATTACATGTGTGTTCTTTTCCTAAACCACGTGCATCCACTAGTGACAGTGCATGTCCGTTCTTTTCCCGAACCACATTGATCCACTAGTGTCATTGCATGTGCGTTCTTTTCCTGAACCACATGGATCCACAAATGACATTGCATGTGTGTTCTTTTCCTAAACCACATTGATCCACTTGTGTCATTGCATTTGTGTTCTTTTCGTAAAACACATTCTTCCACTAGTGACATTTCCATGGTTGTTATTTTCCTAAACCACATGGATCCACTAGAGTAATTGCATGTGTGTTTATTTCCTAAACCACATGGATTCACTGGTGTCATTGCATGTGTGTTCCTTTCCTAAACCACATGGATCCACTAGTGAGATTGCATGTGTATACTTTTCCTAAACCACATTGATCCACTGGTGACATTTGCATGTGTGTTATTTTCCAAAACCACATGGATCCACTTGAGACATTACATGTGTGTTCTTTTCCTAAACCACATGGATCCACTAGTGAAATTTGCATGTGTGTTATTTTCGTAAACCACATTGATCCACCGGTGTCATTGCGTGTGTGTTCTTTTCCTAAAACATGGATCCACGGGTGACATTGCATGTCTGTTATTCTCCTGAACCATTGTAATACACTAGTGTCATTGCATGTGTTTTCTTTTCCTGAACCAAATGGATCCACTTATAACATTGCATGTGTGTTCTTTTTCTAAACCACATTGATCCAGTCGCGTCATTGCATGTGTGTTATTTTCTAGAACCACGTTGATCCGCTAGTGTCATTGCATGTGTGTTCTTTTCATGTACCACATGGATCCACTAATGACATTGCATGTGTGTTCTTTTCCTAAACCGCATGGATCCACTAGAGTCATTGCATGTCTGTTCTTTACCTAAACCACATGGATCCACTAGAGTCATTTGCATGTGTGTTCTTTTCCTAAACCACATGGATTAACTAGAGTCATTTGCATATGTGTTCTTTTCCTAAACCAGATGGATCCACTGGTGACATTGGCATGTGTCTTCTTTTCCGAAACCACATTGATCCACTGGTGACGTTTGCATGTCTGTTCTTTTCCTAAACCACATCGATTCACTAGAGTCATTGCATGTGTGTTCTTTTCCTAAACCACATTGATCCACTAGTGTCATTGCATGTGTGTTCTTTTCCTGAACCACATGGATTCACTGTGTCATTGCATGTGTGTTATTTTCCTAAGCCACATGGATCCACTAGAGTCATTGCATGTGTGTTCTTTTCCTAAAACACATGGATCCGCTGGTGTCATTGCATATGTGTTCTTTTCCTAAACCACATGGATCCAATAGTGTCATTGCATGTGTGTTTTGTTCCTAAACCACATGGATCCACTAGAGACATTGTGTGTGTGTTCTTTTCCTAAACCACATGAATCCTCTGGTAACATTTCATGTGTGTTCTTTTTCTAAAATACATTGATCCACTGGTGATATTTGCATGTGTGTTCTTTTCCTAAACCACATGGATCCACTAGAGTCATTGCATGTGTGTTATTTTCCTAAACCACATTGATCAACTGGTGACATTTGCATGTGTGTTCTTTTAGTAAACCACGTTTATCCACTTGTGACATTGCATGTGTGTTCTTTTCCTGAACCACATTGATCGACTGGTACCATTGCATGTGTGTGATTTTCCTCAACCACATTGATCCACTTGTGTCATTGCACGTGTGTTCTTTTCTTGAACCACATTGATCCACTGGTGTCATTTGCTTGTGTGTTCCATAAATAAACCACATGGATCCACTAGTGTCATTGCATGTGTGTTCTGTTCGTAAACTACATGGATCCACTGGTGACATTGCATGTGTGTTCTTTTCCTAAACCACATGGATCCACTAGTGACATTGCATGTGTTTCCTTTTCCTAAAACACATTGATCAACTGGTGACATTGCATGTGCGTTCTTTTCCTAACTACATGGATCCACTTGGGTCATTGCATGTGTGTTATTTTCCTAAACCACATGGATCCACTTGTGACATTTTCATGTGTGTTATTTTCCTAAACCACATCGATCCACTTCTGTCATTACATGTGTGCTCTTTTCCTAAACCACATGCATCCACTAGTGCCATTGCATATTTGTTCTTTCCTGAACCACATGGATCCACTGAAGACATTGCATATGTGTTCTTTTCCTAAACCACATTGATCTATTTTGTTTCATCATAGATGTGTTCTTTTTGTAAAACACATTCATCCTTCAGTGACATCTGCATGGGTGTTATTTTCCTAAACCACATGGATCCACTAGAGTTAATGCATGTGTGTTCTTTTCTTACACCACATGGATCGACTGGTGTCATTGCATGTGTCTTCTTTTCCTAAACCACATGGATCCACTAGTTACATTGCATGTGTGTTCTTTTCCTAAAACCCATTGATCCACTAGTGATATTTGAATGTGTGTTCTTTTCCTAAACCACATGGATCCACATGAGTCATTGCATGTGTGTTATTTTCCTAAACGACATGGATCCACTGATGAAATTTGCAAGTGTGTTCTTTTCCTAAATAACATTGATCCACCGGTGTAATTGCATGTGTGTTCTTTTCCTAAACCACATGGATCCACTGGTGACATTTCATGTGTGTTCTTCTCCTAAACCATAGTGATCCACTGGTGTCATTACATGTGTGTTCTTTTCCAGAACCACATTGTCCACTAGTGTCATTGCATGTGTCTTCTTTTCCTATACCACATTGATCCGCTGGTGTCATTGCATATGTGTTCTTTTCTTGAACCACATGGATCCACTTGTGTCATTGCATGTGTGGTCTGTTCCTAACCAACATGGATCTACTAGTGACATTGCATGTGTGTTCTTTCCCTAAACCACATGGATCCACTTGTGACATTACACGTGTGTTCTTTTCCTAAAACACATTAATCCACTGGTGACATTTGCATGTCTGTTCTTTTCCTAAATCACATGGATCCACTAGAGTCATTGCATGTGTGTTCTTTTTCTAAACCACATTGATCCACCGGTGTCATTGCATGTGTGTTCTTTTCGTAAACCATATGGATCCACTGGTGACATTGCATGTGTGTTCTTCTCCTGAACCATTGTGATCCACTTGTGTCATTGCATGGGTGTTCTTTTCCTAAACCACATCGATCCACTAGTGCCATTGCACGTGTGTTGTTTTCGTGAGCCACATGGATCTACTAATGACATTGCATGTGTGTTCTTTTCCTAAACCACATGGTTGCACTGGAGCCATTGCATGTGTGTTATTTACCTAAACCACATGGATCCACTAGAGTCATTTGCATGTGTGATCTTTTCCTAAACCACACGGATCAACTAGAGTCATTTCATGTGTGTTCTTTTTCTAAACCGCATGGATCCACTGGTGACTTTTGCATGTGTGTTCTTTTCCTAAACCACATTTATTCACTCGAGTCATTTCATGTGTGTTCTTTTCCTAAACCACATTGATCCACTAGTTTCATTGCATGTGTGTTCTTTTCCTAAACCACATGGATCCTCTCTGTCATTGCATGTTTGTTCTTTTCCTAAGCCACATGGATCCACGATAGTCATGGCATGTGTGTTCTTTTCTTAAACCACATGAATCCACTGGTGTCATTGCATTGTGTTCTTTTCGTAAACCACATGGATCCACTAGTGACATTGCATGTGGTATCTTTTCCTAAACCACATGGATCCACTAGTCAAATTTCATGTGTGTTTTTTTCCTAAAACACATTAATCCACTGGTGACATTTACATGTGTGTTCTTTTCCTAAACCACATTGAACCACTGGTGACATTTGCATGTGTGTTCTTTTACTAAACCACATTCATCCACTGGTGACATTGCATGCGTGTTCTTTTCCTGAACCACATTGATCTACTAGTGTCATTGCATGTGTGCTCTTTTCCTCAACCATGTTTATCCACTTGTTTCATTGCACATGTGTTCTTTTCCTGAACCACATTGATCCATTGGTGTCATTTGCATGTGTGTTATTTTCCTAAACCACATGGATCCGCTGATGTTATTGCATATGTATTCTTTTCCTAAACCACATGGATCCACTAGTTTCATTGCCTGTGTGTTATGTTCCTAAACCACATGGATCCACTTGTGATATTTCATGTGTGTTCTTTTCCTAAACCACATGGATCCACTTGTGACATTGCATGTGTGTTCTTTTCCTAAAACACATTGATCCACTCGTGACATTTGCATGTGTTTTTTCCCTAAACCACATGGATCCACTTGTGACATTTGCATGTGTGTTCTTGTAACATCCCGAAAGTTTCTAAATTTTTGAAAGTTAAATTCAAGTAGTTTGTTTGAATATTTGAGTGCCCAAAACAATTTTTAATAATCCCTCTTATATTTAAAACCCTAAAACCTAATTTCCAAAGTTAGCATATAATGCTTTTAGGGAAAATGGCATTTTCAATATTTTATTTTTAGTCTAAAATAGTTTCTATAAAGTTTTTACGGTGTATTTTGTTTTTAAAGAAAATTATAAATTAATTTTACTCCATTTGGAGTTATAAAACTAAGGATATAACAGTTTTCCTAAAACAGAAAAAGAAAACAAGAAAATGTATTAAAAAAGGGCAAACGACCCAGCTGGGTTGGCCCATAGTTTCCCCACCCTATCTACCACACACCCCCTCGCGCGAGCAGCGCTTAGCCGCGTGCAGCAGCCCGACAGCGGCCCAGACCCTCCTCACCTCTCTTCCCTCTACCCCTGCCAACTCGGCCCCACCTATCAGTCCTCTCCTCCTCCTCGAACCGTCGCTCACGCACGACCTCATCCATGACTGCCAGTGCTGTCGCCCCAGCACCTCCCCCACACACCCTTCTCCCGCGTACCCGCGCCCCGTCCTAGCCCTCCTCCTTAAAGCCTCACTCTTCCCCTCTCCTTTTCCCCTTTGTTGCCCCATGAATACGCCTCCAAGCCATTCTAATTTGTCGCCGGAGCTCTTCCGTCCACCGAGCCGCCACCGCTGATTTCCGCTAGTATACGAGGCCCCCTCCCTACTTCGTCTGTCCCCTCTCTCTGGTTTCCTTGGCACACCTCCTGAACCCCTCCTTTCATTTTTTTCATAGCTAGGAAGACCCCGACGACGACGCCACCACCTGCCACTGCTCCAACCTACCGCCCCTGCCGTTCCAGGAAGCACCCAAGAGCACCGCCAACACCATCGGCTTAACCTTGCGAAGGCACACGTAGTCTTCGACTCCACGGACTCTAGGGACCAAGGGAACTTCGCCTCCATCCATGATAGCGCGCAGCGCCGCCGTCCCTCCCAAGTCTGGCGACCTGAGCCACCGGTGAGCCCTCCCCTCCTCTCTTACCCGTCTGATCTAGCTTGAACGGCCAGGATTGAATCCAGCCGAGCCTAGCCGCTAGCTTGGTCCCAAGCCTAGAGCCGAGCCGAGCCGCGAGCCAGGGAAGATCTGGCTGTATGTTTTATGTGCATCCAACGGCTCCTGTTTATCAGCTCAGCGAAGGGGTATCGTCCATTAATATGCCACCATGTGGCCAGCCTATTTTAAAAACAGATGTATCCCACCGGAGTAGATGGCTATTTTACAGAAAAACCCATGTAACTTAGATGCATCATAACTTTTTATCTGCACATCCCTATAATGTAAATAATACCTTTCTGGAATCCTTGTGACATGTAGAATGTTTTACCACTGTTATTTTTCAAACATGAATATGCTAGTTTGGACAATATTACATGATTGGCATTAGGATATTCTGGGCATAACTTTAATTCTAATAAGGGTTTTAAGGTGATTCCTTTTGCTAATTGCTTGTATTTTAGTTCCCTATCCAATAGCATCAGAGGAATAGAGTTTAAAATATGTTTTACAACAAGTTTGTGTAAATATGTAACTAAACCCTTTTATAAACTATTTTGAACATAACTTTAGTAATAAAAATGATTCCCAAATAAATAATTTCGCATCATGCATGTTTTAACTATTATATATAACCATATTCATGATTTTCAAAATATACATCAATTTTTTGTATGAAGATCATGCATATCTTACTAGTGCATGATGTTTGTTGTGTGAGTGGGTGTTCATTGGAATTTTTTGTCTTATAGATTGTGAGGTGCACAAGCCGTGTGATTGTAAGAAGTGTGTGTCCTTCATTAATAAGGCAAGTTGATCTGTACCATAGACTTTGCAAGTTGAACTTTATCATTAACCTTTCTATGTTTGCTTTGCAAGTTGACCTTTACCATTTATCTATGATATGCTTACTATGTGAGCATAGAAGTAAACTTTGTTTATATGATGATACCGTATGAAACCCGGATAGGATAGACATATGAATTCTCAAATTGTTTGTTGTGTGACCAATGTTTGTCTTGGGAAAAGCTTGGCTATGCCAAATTAGAGATATGGATTTAAAACCCAGGAATAAACTTTGACTTAGTGTGATAGTGAGATTGAATTGACCTAGTGAGAGGCTGGACATGGAAGAAGGGAGGAGACAAGATTTCAAATAATGGAGGAGGAGACTTTCTAGATTGCGTGGCATGGAAGGGCTACGGCCTGACTATCTGACATGTTGAGCCGAGTCCTGATAATGCGGTAGATGGCATGGCATGGAAGGGCTACGGCCTGACTATCTGACATGTTGAGATGAGTCTAGATAATGGTTTGGATTGCGTGGCATGAAACGGCTACAGCCTGACTATCTGACATGTTGAGCTGAGTCCTGATAATAGGAGGGGTTGGAAAAGTAGCATGGTGTAGGACTGCGGTCTGACTACCGACATGGTGTGCTTGGTCCTTACAAAGTAGTGGCGCAAAGGATGACTTGGAGGAAGGCTTTGGAATTGGTGTGAAGGATGATTTGGAAGAAGTCTTTGGTGTGACCCACAGACCAATAGATTAAGAAGAGCTGATTGATTTTGCTTGATTGGATTATTATATCCCCATTTTAGTGATGCTTGCCAATATATTCAAAGTATTGACCCTTCGTGGCTGCAAATTTCATGTTGCAGCTTTCCCTGAAGTTGGTTGAAATTCGAGGTTAGGGTCGTGAGTCTCCACTCAGCATGCTTCTCCCGAGGCATCTTGAATGGAGCTCCTTATCTTATTTTTGTCTTCCACTGTTGAACTTTGATTATGAGGAGGTAGCCCTTCTACTATGCAACTTGTTTTATACTATGTTATATTCTGGATCATTCGATGTAATAGAATTAAGACCTTTGTTTCGTGATATTACATCTTGAACTATGTGTGCTAGTGACTCGATCCAGGGACTAGCACAATATAGCACAGAGACTTGAACCCCTGCTGGGTCAGGTTGCTTCAGATGGTATCAGAGCATTATGTTGACTGTAGGTTCGTGACCCTAGAACTGGTTTAGAAATTAGGCAAGACCTTAGGCAAATGAAATTATTATACCGATTCAAAATCTTGTATTTCGTATCTCTTTTTGTCTTGTATGACTTATCCTTATCATTTCCTCTGTTTCCAAAACTTTAGATGACCACCCTTAATTGTTCCTCGGGAGGAGATCACTAATGACCATTAGGAAGCTAAACGATGCACGCTTAGCTAACTACACGTGTTAATTTTGTTATATGAGTGATTTCTTCTATTTTGTGAAAAAAAATATTTTCAAAATAGTAGTTGTGTGCCTGATTGTGTGATTGTTTGAATGTTGTTTGGTATTGGTGATTGTTTGTTGTGATTAGGAAAAATCGGTATCTTATCCCTTAGATTTTTCTATCTGTACTCATCCATGCTAGCCTAAATAGATGCCTCCGAGATGTGTCTTTGATATGCCCCAGGCTTGCAGCAATTGCTTGAGAGACAGAGTCAGATGATGGAGAGACAAGGACAACTGTTGGAGAACCATGGTCAAATGATGCAAGCCTTGATACAGAATCTGACGAACAAGAACAGAGGCAGCAATAGCAATGGTAACAACAACAATGGCAATAACAAAAACAATAGTGGAGGAGATAACAACGGGAACAATAATAACAATGGAGGCAACAATAATGGTGGCTATAACAATCACCCACCACCGCTTGTGGACAGGCTCACAAGGTTTATGAGGCTGCGACCACCAACTTTCTCTAGTGATATTGATCCAATTATGGCAGATGACTGGCTTCGTTCTGTCCGTAAGAACTTAGTGACTGTGGACTGCACTGACGTGGAGAAGGTGAGGTTTGCTGCTCACCTGTTGGAAGGCCCTACCACATCATGGTGGGAGAACTATCAGATCACCCACCCCATCGAAGAAGTTGACTAGAACATGTTCAAGGAAGGTTTCCGCTCGTATCATATTTCTACGGGAGTTATGAGCCTGAAGAAGAAAGAGGTTCACAAGTTCCACCAGGGAAACCTCACTATTGCTGAGTACATTGACGAGTTCAACAATCTGGCTCGCTATGCACCAGATGATGTGGACACCGATGCTAAGAGAAGGGAGAAGTTCATGTATGGACTGAATGATGAGTTATCAGTCCAACTGTCCGTGGTCTACACTCCAAACTTTCAAGCATTGCTGGACAAAGCCATTATCCTCGAGAACCAGCAGATGGAGAGCCGTAGGAAGAAGAACCACAAGCATGCCAAGTCTAACTCAAGGATACACCATGATCCAACCACTTACCACCAAGATGTTGATAATTCCTAGTACATTGAGCGTGAAGGGCATAACCATCACCTTCATGTGAGAAACGGGAACAGAAACCATGGGATGGGTAGTCACAACAGAAATGCTCACTACCATGGCCTGAACCACCGCATGAACTCCAATAGTAGGGACATTAGTCAAGTGGAGTCTTTTAAGTGCCATGAGCTAGGACACTATTCATGGGACTTCTCCGAAGGAAGAAACAGTGGAAAGTGCCACTACAACCTACACCAGGAGGGATAGCAACCAAGATGACTATTACGTGTGATATGAGCTTGGACACTATTCTTGGGACTGTCCAGAAAAGAACAATGGTGCCAAGAACTCTAAGAGAAACAAGAAAAATCCTCCCCCAAAGGGACATGTAAACCATGTCGATGTGGAAGAGGTCTTTGAAGAGCCAACTACAGCAAATCATAAGTTTTGACCAACCCTTCACCAACTCTTGGTTTTCAACACGGGTGCATCGCATTCATTCATTCGTT
Source organism: Avena eriantha (assembly GCA_910589775.1). Classification (NCBI taxonomy): domain Eukaryota; kingdom Viridiplantae; phylum Streptophyta; class Magnoliopsida; order Poales; family Poaceae; genus Avena; species Avena eriantha. The sequence goes on along the minus strand of OU342743.1, from coordinate 350,997,396 downwards.
TATATCGATGAGTCAACTTTGTTTTTGGATTGCTAGCCAACAGACTTGTAGCCATGAGAACCCGCTGTACCAATCCCTTAAGACCATTCTTTTTAAGGGTGGTATCACTCGTCTATCCTTAACCTAAACCCATTCTTTCTAGCCTTCTCGAATCTCGAGGACGAGATTCTTTTTAAGGGTGGTAGTTTGTAACATCCTAAAATTTTCTAAATTTTGGAATGTTAAATTCAAGTAGTTTGTTTGAATATTTGAGTGCCCAAAACAATTTTTAATAACCCCTCTTATATTTAAAATCCTAAAACCTAATTTCCAAAGTTAGCATATAATGCTTTTAGGGAAAATGGAGTTTTCAATATTTTATTTTTAGACTAAAACAGTTTCTATAAAGTTTTTACGGTGTACTTTGTTTTTACAAAAAATTATAAATTAATTTTACTCCATTTGGAGTTATAAAACGAAAGATATAAAGGTTTTTCCTAAAACAGAAAAAGGAAACAAGAAAAGGAATTAAAAAAGGGCAAACGACCCAGCTAGGGCGGCCCATAGTTTCCCCACCCTATTTATCGCGCACCCCCCCCTCGCGCGAGCAGCGCTTAGCCGCATGCAGTAGCCCGACAGCGGCCCGGACCCGCCTCACCTCTCTTCCCTCTGCCACTGCCAACTCGGCCCCACCCATCAGTCCTCTCTCCCTCCTCCAACCGCCGCTCACGCACGACCTCATCCACGACTGCCAGAGCTATCGCCCCGGCACCACCCCCACTCACACACTCCCTCTTGCCCGTGCCCCGTCCGAGCCCTCCTCCTTAAATCCTCACTCTTCCCCTCTCCTTTTCCCCTTTGCTGCCCCGTGAATACACCGCCAGGCCATTCAAATTTGTTGCCGGAGCTTCTCCGTCTGCCGAGCCGCCACCGCCGATTTCTGCCAGTATACAAGGCCCCCGCCACAGTTCTTCTATCCCCTCTCTCTAGTTTCCCTGGCACACCTCCTGAACCCTTCCTTCCATTTTTTTCGCAGCCCGGAGGACCCTGACAGCGATGCCACCGCCCGCCACCGCTCCAGCCGACCGCCCCTGCCATTCCAAGAAGCACCCGAGAGCACCGCCAACACCATCGGCTTACCCTTGCGAAGGCGCACCTAGTCCTAGACTGCATAGACTCTAGGGACCAAGGGAACTTTGCCTCCATCCACGACAGCGCGCAGCGCCGCCGTCCCTCCCAAGTCCAACGACATGAGCCGCTGGTGAGCCCACCCCTCCTCTCGTGCCCGTCCGATCTAGCTTGAACGGCCAGGATCGAACCCAGCCGAGCCTAGCCGCTAGCTTAGCCACAAGCCCAGAGCCGAGCCGAGCCGCGAGCCAGGGAAGATCTGGTCGCGTATGTTTTATGTGCATCCAACAGCCCCTATTTATCAACTCAGCAAAGGGGTATCGTCCACTAAGATGCCGCCACGTGGCCAGCCTATTTTAAAAACAGATGTCTCCCACCGGATTAGATGGCTATTTTACAGAAAAAGTCCTGTAACTTAGATGCATCATAACTTTATATTTGCACATCCCTATAATGCAAATAATACCTTTCTATTGTGGCTTTGAGCTTCAGGGTGCGGCGCGAGCGTCTACGGCATTGCATAAAGGGTTAGTTCGGTGAATTTGTTGTGACCAGAGTTTATTTCATGAATTTGTTAATTCTTTGAGTTATTTCTGTTCAAATTCCCGGATAGCTTAGGGGCCAGGGGAAATTGGCGTCTCCGGTATCGTGCTGCAGCCCGGGTCCCCCTGAAAATATTCCGTCTGACCCTTCAGAGTGGGTCTGGTGACATCCGGTCCCACCTGCAGAGACCAATTTCTAGTACATGCAGCAAGACGACCAAATCACTATTCACGGGGTAAAAAGTCGTTACAGTTAAAGGACGCTCCAGATTCGTTTTGAGGCCTTAATCTAATGGCCCAAATGCACTAAGCCATATGATAACTTCTGGAGGATGCACCAATTATATCTTTAGATGCAGTGGTCAAAATAAACTCCCTTCTCTTCGTTTTGTACTGTATTCGTGTACATCCTTCCGTTTTTGAACTTCCTTATTTGTGCGTGCGTGATGTTTTGGATGACTGAGAAATACGAACAGCACAGCCATCAAATGTGAAAATAAGTACTCTCCGTTTTAAAATATAAGATATTTTAGATTTGTAAAAGAAGTGTATCTAGACTCCTTTTAGTGTGTAGATTCACTTCAAACCTAGATGAACCTATACACTAAAAGAGGTGTAGATACACTCCTTCGCAAAGCTAAAACATCTTATATTTTGAAACGGAGGGAGTACGATAGCCCTCTTTGCAAAGTACAAGCATTTTCTCAGAAAAGTACAAGTCTACTTATTCATGCCGGGTAGTATCATTTGTAGCTTGGTGTTGTAACACTGAGAAAAGTTGTTGCTAGTTCAAAAAATTTATAAGCATAAGAAATCTGCCGGAAAAGATTAACTCGTGTTTTAGAGTTTTTCTTTAATGCGATCTGCACCTCTATCCAGCACACTGTTTACAGAGACAGAAAGTTCAGTTTTTGTGTTTGTAAGTCCAGTTGTTTTTCCAATAGCAGTTCGCCATAGTACATGGAGAAAATATCATTGTTAACAATATAAGATTTGTATTATGTACACCGGTTATGAAGTAGTACTTCACCCGGTCTCTTATTCCTTTCCTTCTCAGATACGATATCTTGTACGTTCGGTTGTAACAGATGATCAGGTGTGTTAGCGCCGATATATTAACACGGAACCAACGGAGAGAACAATGCCTTGTTACTGCCTAAAAATTTGATATGATATCAAAGCTAATACTCTTCCCGATCGAGCTGTTGAAGAAGAAATTGCCGCCGTCGCTGCAGCACCTTGCTGCCGCTGCCGCCACCACATCCTGCGGCTGCCGCCGCCGCACCCTAGCCGCTGCCACCGCCACTACATCTTGCCACCGCTGCTTTAGATCTCTACTGCTGCTGCCGCCAAACATCACACCTACAAAACCTAGGTACTTGTGCCGTCGCCGTCGCCCTTTGTCGACCGCCGCCGCTGATACACATTGCCGTTGCTGCAAATCTTTCTGCCGTTGCCGCCCACATATAAAACAAACATACACCTATAGCGACCTCTCCTTGTTGTGTCACAAAACCCACACTCTCTGATGTCTGTCCTCAGCTTCTTCCGTGACTGCCTTAGCTGCTGCTCTTGGTGCGCCTCCCTCCCAGCTGCTAACTCATGACAACTCCTTGATCTGGAAGGCTCTTGTCATTCCAGCACTTCGTGCAGCCCGGGTGCTGAATCTTGTGAAGGGACTAGAAGTTGTTCCAACCGAGGAGATTTAAGTTGAAGACGTCAATGGGAAGAAGATAAAAATCAAAAACCCTGAGTACACTGCCTGGATTACTCGTGATCAGCAGGTTCTTCGGTATATTCTCAACTCTGTTTCACCAAATATTCTATCTCATGTTATTGGCCTTGACACTTCTGCGGAGGTTTGGAAAGCCCTTGAGTCCCTCACCACGACCTCTTCACGATCTAGAACTCAACAACTCAGATCTGCCCTGAATGACATAAAAAAGGTAATCTCTCAGCTAAAAAGTATTTTGTCAAGATTAAAAACATAGCCTCTGAACTTGCTGCTGCTGGAAAACCTCTGGATGATGATGAGCTGATTTGGTCCATATTGCATGGTCTTAGTGATTCTTACAATACTCTGAAAACAGCTGTTAATGCCAATCCCAATACTACTCTCAGTGATTTGTTAGTCAGGTACAAGCATTTGATCAACTCCATGATATGGATGATGGTGGAGATGCTTTTGTCTCTTCCACCAACATGGCAAGACGTGGTGGTACACCACCTGCTCGTGTGCGCCAGGATGACCGAGGTTACCAGGAGGAGCGTCGTGACTATCAGGAGGATTGCCGCCGCGGTTATAATGATCGACGTTTTGAGGATCATGGTCACTAGGATGACCGTGATCGTCGGGGTGGCTATGATGAGCGTCGTGGCTATGATGATCGCCCTTGTCGTCGTGATGACGATGTTGGCAGACGTAAAGATGATGGTGGGCATCGTGATGATGGGCGCCGTCGTGGACGCGCTCCCACTCCTTATGTTAATGTCACCTGCCAAATGTGCAAGATTCATGGTTATCCTGCGAATGACTGCTGGTGGAGGTTCCAGAGTAACCGTGAAAGCCGTGATGAGGATCGTGATCGTGGTGATGAAAATAGTCGTGGTGATAAGGGCGCCAACATGATCTCTTATGGTGTGGACACAAACTGGTACTCTGACACTGATGCTACCAATCATGTTGCAAATAAGATGAGCAAGCTTTCTGTTCAAGAGAAGTATGCGGGACATGATCAAGTTCACACAGCTAGTGGTAAAGGCATGCAAATTTCTCATACTGGCCATTCAATGTTGCACACTCCCCATAGTTCTCTACATCGTAAAAACATTCTTCATGTTCTAGCTGCATCCAAAAATCTTATTTCAGTACACAAACTTGCACTAGATAATGATGTCTTCCTTGAATTTCACCCATATTTTTTCTTGATTAAGGATCAGGCCACAAGGAGTATTCTTTTTGAGGGTCCCTGCCATGATGGTCTATACCCGCTAGTGCCTTTGTCTACCGGATCCTCCAAGCAAGCCTTCATCATAATAAAGTCGCCGTCTTCTACATGGCATCGCCGCTTAGGACATCCATCATCCTTTGTGGTGCAACAAATTCTTAGGAAACATCATATTTCTCATTCACCTGAAATAAACCCATACATTTGTGATTCTTGTCAACTAGATAAGAGTCATCAGTTACCATACCATGTCTCTACTAGTGTATCCACTGTTCCTTTGGTGCAAGTCTTCTCTGATGTATGGGGACCAACACCTGCTTCTGTTGGTAAATATTCATACTATGTAAGCTTCATTGGTGATTTTAGTAAGTTTACATGGATATATTTGCTTAAAAATCGTTCTGCGGTTTATCAAGTTTTTCTTAACTTCCAGCACCTTGTTGAGAGGAAATTTGGTAGAAAATTCATTACCATGCAAACTAACTAGGATGGTGAATATGAAAAACTCCACCGTTTCTTTCAAAAAGTAGGTATCACCCATCATGTTTCTTGTCCCCATGCACATCAACAAAATGGCTCAGCAGAACACAAACACTGTCATATTGTTGAACTAGGTCTTGCTCTTTTTGCAAATGCATCGATGCCACTCAAGTTTTGGGATGAAGCTATTCTTACAGCCACTTTCCTTATTAACTTACTTACTAGTAAGGTGCTAAATTCTGATACCCCTATTGAGTGTCTTCTCCACACAAAGCCTAACTAAGAGTCTCTTAGAGTTTTTGGTTGTGCATGTTGGTCTAATCTTCGTCCCTACAATAAAAGGAAACTTGCCTTTCGTTCCACAAAGTGTGTGTTTTTAGGCTACAGCCCTCGTCACAAAGGAGTAAAATGCATTGACACTAAAACCGGCCGTGTTTATATCTCACGAGATGTGGTGTTTGATGAAAATGTTTTTCCCTTTTCCAGTCTACATCCAAATGCTGGCTCACGTCTTAAAAAAGACATTCTCCTATTACATACAAATACTGTGGAGACACACATTGATGATCATATGAATTTGCATGATATACCGAATGTTACCACTCATGATTTGGTTACTACAAATGATGTTGTGATTGCAGATAATATCGATGTACAACAAGAAACTGGAATTAATTTGAGCTCAAAATGCTGAAGAAACAAATCAAAACAGTGAAGAAACAATGTCAGAACATGACAAAACTGGTTCTGAACACAATGTTGATTCGGCATCTCCCTTGGATCATGTGCAAACAATTCTTGAGGAAGATTCCTCCCGCCCGTCGCTATCTCCAGTTCCCGCCCATTCTCTGTCTCCTGCACCAGATGACCCAGACACGGGCATGCAGCGGTCACCATCATGGTCCCCAGTACCTACCTCGGGACCCCCAGCGCCTGCCTTGGGACCCTCATCAGCTCGCCTTAATGACGGTGAAAGCAGCGCCACATGTTGTGCCGCGTCGATGGTAGCAGGGAGCAGCGACACGGACGACACGGATGAACAATCATCGCAATCATTGTCCAATGATACTGATGGCGATGGACCTGGCAGTCCAGGATCTTCTGTGGTTGCCTCGACTGCTACATCTCATGTGCCAGAGCCTGTGCTGGAACCTCGTACACGGCTTCAAAAAGGTATCAGAAAACCTAAACAATACACTGATGGTACTATTCACTATGGATTGTTTACATCCACAGGTGAACCAAACACACTATCAGAAGCTCTCTCAGATGATCGATGGCGCAAGGCTATGATAGAAGAGTATCAGGCTCTTATGGAAAACAAAACTTGGAGGCTTGTCCCTCCAAACTCTACCAAGAATCTTATTGACTTCCAAATGGGTGTATCGTATAAAAAGGAATGCTGTTGGTACAATTGATAGATACAAGGCCCGTCTGGTTGCAAAAGGCTTCAAGAAAAGATATGGCATTGATTATGAGGATACCTTCAGCCTTGTTGTCAAGGCAGCTACTATTAGACTTGTTCTATTTGTAGCTGTCTCTAGAGGCTGGACTTTGAGACAGCTAGATGTCAAGAACGCGTTTCTTCGTGGCATTCTGGAAGAGGAAGTCTACATGTAACAACCACCAGGTTTTGAAGACTCAAAAACTCCACACTTTATATGCAAACTTGATAAAGCTCTCTATGGTCTTAAACAAGCCCCTCGAGCATGGTATTCCAGGCTAAGTACAAAGCTACAAACACTTGGTTTTGTTCCCTCCATAGCTGATACCTCACTTTTTTTTACAACAAGTCAGGTCTCATGATGTTTGTCTTAATCTATGTTGATGATATCATTATTACTAGCTCATCAGATCAAGCCATCTCCACCTTGCTGCGTGATCTTAAGGATGACTTTGCTCTCAAGGATTTGGGAGATCTACATTTTTTCTTGGGTATTGAGGTAAAGAAGGTGAATATTGGTTTACTGCTTACACAAGAAAAATATGCTATTGATTTACTTGCAAAAGTTGGCATGAGATAGTGCACACCATGTCCTACTCCTCTATCCTCCACTGAGAAGTTGTCTCTTGGTGGAGGAACACCTCTCGGCCATGATGACATGGCTGAGTACAAAAGCATTGTTGGTGCATTGCAGTATTTAACTCTGACACGTCCTGATATTTCCTTCTCGGTAAATAAGGTGTGTCAGTTTTTACATGCTCCAACAACATCTCATTGGACAACTGCCAAGAGAATATTGAGATATTTTCAGGGTACTCTGAAGACTGGACTAACTTTTCAGAAGTCTTCATCCACTTTGCTCAGTGCTTTTTCTGGTGCAGACTGGGCAGGTTGTCTTGATGATAGAAAGTCCACAGGAGGTTTTGCTATATTTTTTGGACCAAATTTGATCTCTTGGAGTGCTAGAAAGCAAGCAACAGTCTCAAGGTCAAGTACTGAAGCTGAATATAAGTCCTTAGCAAATGCCATAGCTGAATTGATATGGTTGAAGCTTTGCTTGGTGAACTTGGTGTTGCATTAAGAAAAGAACCATGTCTATGGTGTGATAACCTTGGAGCAACATATTTGTATGCTAATCCTATTTTTCATCCAAGGACTAAACATATTGAGATTGATTTTCATTTTGTTAGAGAAAGAGTTGCAAGCAAAATGCTAGACATCAGATTTATTTCCAGCAAAGATCAAGTGGCAGATGGATTCACAAAGGCATTACCAATCAAGGATCTTCATGAGTTCAGACGTAATCTCAACCTTTCAGAAGGCTGTGATTAAGGGGGTTGTTAACAATATAAGATTTGTATTATGCACACCGGTTATGAAGTAGTACTTCACCCGGTCTCTTATTCATTTACTTCTCAAATACGATATCTTGTCGGGTGTGTTAGCCCCGATATATTAACATGGAACCAACGCAGAGAACAATGCGTTGTTACTGCCTAAAAATTTGATAATCATCAGGCTTGAAGTTTATATTTTAAATTCCTATAAAAATTGATCATCAAACTGATCGGATAGTGCCCAACGTGAGTCGAATTTATAGTAAGAAATAAGGAAATATCAACGTATTAGAGAAAAATGCATAAGTGTCCAGCGTGTTTAAAAATAAGTAGACTTGGGCCGGAGTACCCAGCAACTTCGTCACCGATCCGTTCCTCTACGTGAAGGTGAGGCACTACTTCCTGCTCTCTATTGTGATCTCTAGAATTGTTTAGTAGATGTAAGTTTGTCTTGTCAAATTATTGTGTTCTTTGGACATCTAATTGAATAGCTAAACAAGCAAAGTTCTGCAGTTCTAGTGTTTGCTGAATTCCTAGTGTATGATGAACAATTTAACTTGGGAAACTTTTCTTGGGAAGGATTTTTTTTGTTTACACTGAGACTTGTCTCCATGGCATAATCAAACACTTCAGCTATAGTTTGATCTTTAAAACAGCCAACTATCGCTGGATTATGCATGTTTTACAATGTTCACATTCTGAAACTTCCACATTATTCAGAGAACTATGGCTCTAGCATGTGTTGTTTTCTTCTCTATTTCTTGTTTGCATATGCACTTGATTATTTTTCCTCAGATAAGAAAGACCATATAAGAGTTGTCAAGTCGATCACATAAATACTTGCCTATATTTGGTCTTTTCGTTATATTTATTGTAGGTATATTGTCAATCTGACTGTAGTACCACTCGAATTCTTCACTGTAGTACCACTCGAATTCTTCTTCAGCCAATAGCCAACAAGTCAAGCGGGTATAGGAGGAGCAACGGCACTGCGGCGGCGCGCTGTCGAGGAGGACCAGCGAAGCAATGGTGCAACGGTGGACCGACGGCGCAGCTGCGTAGGGAGGAGCTTGAGGACGACAACGAGCTCGGGCGTGGCGCTGTGGGTAGGCCAGCGGCGAGCACGTGGAGCATCGACGCAAGGAGGAGGTCGAGGATGATGGCGAGCTCAGGCGCCGCGCCGCGAGAAGGACATCAGAGCAAAGAGGCGCGCTTGTGCGGAGGAGAGGCATGTGCGGAGCAGGAGCTGGCTGGCGGTGACCGAGGTGAGTACCCCGACCTCTGTGGTCGAGGTCGATCATGACGGGCGACGGTGATCCCATATCGATCGATCGATCTATGCATTTGCTAACCTCGGCCCCGTCATGTTTGTTGATTCTTCGAGCGATGGTGAGCTTATTCTAGATCGATCGAGGACAACGTTGATCCCGGATCGATCGAGGACGACGGAGACAAGATAAAATTTCAGTTTGATCGAGGACGACGGAGACAAGACAAGATTTCAGTTTGAAATTCAAATAAGAAGGCCTAATTTTAAGCATTCTTAATGTTTTAGGGACTATTATACAAAATCAAATTTGTACTGTGGCTCCAATATCATTTGTTGAACGGAGGGAGTAAAGTTTTTCTAAGGTACCTAGGTTTTGCTGGCACGTTTTATGATCATGCTAAGGAATTTTGATCTTGCTATTACTTTTTCTATCATGTGTGATTCCCTCTCTCTCTCTCTCCCCTTATTGTCCAAACTAACGTTGGATCTCCCCCGTGGGGGAGGGGATTCACCATGCTCGTGTAAATCATCCCCAAGGGGGTACAACCTGTGATACTCTCCCCTCGTTGCCAAATTAGCCCTAAGGGAGCGATCCAGAGGATACAAAAATAAAAACAAAATGTGGCTTGTGGTTAAAGCACGATCTGAACTGCAACTACCTCCTTTCCCATGATGAAACCCAAGCTGGCCTTCCCTGCCACTGGCCACCGCGGCTCCCCGCCACCAGTAAGCTGGCCCCCTTCCGTGGCTAGCGCGCCTCCCCCGTCCCTAGCCAGCATGCCTCCCCCGCCCCCGGCCAGTTCGCCTCCCCCACCCTAGCTAGCCAGCTCGCCTTCCCGCCGTCAGCCAGGGGCTCTAGCGTGGCACCTCTTCCCTGCTGACGCCCGGAGGCTCTACCGTGCCGCCTCCTTTCCTGCAGCGGGCTAGGGCCTCTGGTGCGCCACCTCCTTTCCCTGCTGGTGTCCAGGGGATATCACACACTGACTCTATTTCCAGGCGATGGTCAGGGGGTCCAGCGCTCCGCATGCTTCCCCACTGCCGGCTAGGGGCAACGGCGTGTCGCCACCGCTTGGAGGTCACACACCTCCTATTCCCATGCTCTGCGTGTGACGAGGGGTACCATCGGCAATGTCCATGGTTATGGACATAGGGTTTCATGGAAAAGAGAACGCTGGGGTTTTCGTCGGCTGATCAGATAAACAAGGGAGTCAAAGTCGTTTGATTAATTATGGTCAAATCAATTACAAATCGGTCAATGCTTTTTTTCGGTGCCTCTCTGTTGGATCCTCCCAGCCTATATATAATAGAATGGGTCCTGAGGCCGTAAACGGATAGGTGATGAGTGCATATTTTCATCATATTTTATATTATTATTTTCCATTGTAGATGTAGGATCTTCATATTTTACGGTGCTTGCGTGCATATTGTATGTCTGTTTTTACCAGGATCAGGACAGATGATGGATCCAATGGACACAATTCTAGGAGTAGTTGTATTGTAGAGAAAAGGAGTCAAAAAGAACGTAAATCGTTTATTTGGGAAATATCAATAATACCAGAAGAAAAACCGAAGCAATCGAGGCATACGGACGGTTCAACGACCAACTATACGACCGGAATACTTTTTCCGGCCGTATAGTTCCGGTCGTGTAGTTGGCGTCGCCTCCGCCTCTTCAAATAGTTTCACCCCATGCAACTGGATCGGGGAGACGACATACAGAACAATCAGAAATCGTGAAAATCTCACCTCCGGAAGGCATCTGGAGGGGGAACTTGCCCAAGGGATCCATCTTCGCCCTACACAGATATGGGAGGCCAAGGCATCGACCTCCATCTTCATCAATCGCTGCACCATCACCATCTCCATCCATCCCATCTCATCCATCTAGATCTTGTTGTAATTTCTGTACTCGTTGTGGATTTATACAAGTACTGTTCTTCTACAATTGTTTCCATGACCATTGCCATGATATTGATTACCTCCATGTCTGAGTAGATCTCAAGTTCTTGGGGAGATGGAGAAACCCTAGCATATGATTGAGATGAGATAGAGATTATTATGTTATACATCATTATGTGTATGTGTTAATAGTCTTCATCTTGATGTTGGGAGTTGTGCACCTCCTTAATATTTGCCTCCTACGGGGACTAGATGAAGGGGATTACTTGTTGGTATACGGAGGGATGATAGCACTTACTGTAACTATAAAGTTGTTGTCATGCTTTATGTACTAACTTGGGGAATCAAAAAGAACTCATCAAGCCATGTCCATGCCATGGGAGAAATCCCATAAAAGCACAATTAGTTGATTGATATCGACTGATGACTACTGTGGTTATGAGGATGATGTGAGCAGCGGTTGCTTCCTATTTGTCCATATATGGAGCTCCTTCCACATACATACATATCATGACAATATTCATTATAATAATATTGATCGCTTAGTCTAAATTGCTAGCGGTGTATCCACCACTCCCTGAGAACGCCCTTTTTCCTATTGCAGTTCTAAGTTCTTTTACACACGTGATTCTTACTTTCTGCATTAAGTTTTACTTTACTTTAATTTGCCTTGTTCAACCAAAAACCCAAAAACAACTCTACTATTCTTGCATCTTAAATTTATTCCTTAACTATTTCATTTAGCTTTAGTCAAAAGCATTTCGAAACTAGCTACAAACAATCTATGCACTTGCAGTTATCAAGCTATTTTCTGGCGCCGTTGTCGTCGAGCTTAGCGCTATAAGTCACTTTACTTTTAGTTATTTACTTTCGTTGTACTAATTTTCAATTTAAGTTGCAGGATCCCAACAATGGACAACACTCATCAGTTAAACCAGCTTGAGGCAGTAAAGAAAATGGGTTCACCCATGGACGCTTTTATAAATGTCAATAAAAGCATAAATCCGGATGGAATTGAGATCCACACTTTATTATTTGAACTATTGCACCCTAAAAAATTTGCAGGAACTAATGAAGAGAGTCCATATGGACACTTACAATTCTTTGAAGACATATTCAGTTCCTTTATATTCGATGACTGTAATCTTGATATGGTTAAAACCCAATTGTTTAGATAAACTCTCTCTAATAATGTTTGCGACTAGTACATATCTTTTTGTGCAGAAGCACCAAGGACTTCGAAGGAACTGACAGGATGAGAGGTATTATTATTCAGAAAGCAAAGCTCACAGGATGAGAGGTATTATTATTAGTTTAAAAAATAATCCAGGTGAGGGTTTGTATGTAGGATATCTAAGGTACAAAAGTTACCTAGATAATTTCTCCCATCATCGTTTGCCTGATTGGTTAATCACTCATACTTTTGATGGAGGGCTTAATATTGAAAATCGAATGAATATAGACACTGCTTCTAATGGCAGCTTTCTACCTTATTCCTATGATGAAGCTTGGAATCTAATAATAAGAATGAGGGAAGCAATGGAACTTTTTAAAGATAGGGAAAACATTATAAATAGTTTTTCTAAATATTCTTGCATTAATAATTTTCTTGCAGATGAAAGGATTGGTGCAATGATTAAAACCCTCGGTATTGATTCTTATTCAGTAAAGAAAATTATTGAGAATTATGCAGGACATTTGCAGGTACTGACAGAATGGGAACCATGCAAACCCCTTGAAGAGAAGAAGAATGCAAGAGCGCTAATGGAAGAATTATCCTTAGTACTTATTCAAGAGATCATCAAGAAAAGGCAAAAATAGGAAGAACAAATAAAGAAGAGACCAAAGAAACCAGAAAAGAACCCCGAAGCTACCAATATAAATAATGTTATGTTAAAGGATCCTATGGAAGCACGAATAGTGGATGATGAAGTAGTTATTCTGGACCGCAAAACTACAGAGTTTATCGAAGGTAAGGTACGAGGTAATGAAAATTCTAAAGCTATGACTACTATATATTGCGGAGAAACTTTCTTGTACGGGATTTATGAGCCGATTTCCACTATAAATATTATGCCTTAATCACTTTATGAGGAACTTCGTTACAATTTAAATAATCCAAATGTGGAACCGGTAGACACTACTATTAAATTGTCTAATAGGATCAACATAAAACCAGAAGGTGTAATCAGAAATATCTATGTCTTTATTTGATCATTCATGTACCCCCTTGATTGTCATATTGTTGATATGCCTAGAGATTCTTTTTGTCCTATTCTTTTAGGCTGGCCTTTTGTTTCCATAACCAAAGCTCGAGTTTACAATAAGAAGGAGACTATTTCACTAATTTTTGGGTAAGAGGAAATGACATTCCACTTCGCCAAACTAAAGAAGAGGCCATATGAAGTGGAAGATATCAAGGAAGAGAAAACAATTGCCGAGCTAGCCGCAATTCATTTTAGTACTCCATAAGATGAATTAGAGAGGAGCCTAATTTGTTGGGAGGAAGCGTCGGATAATGAGGAGAGAGAAGACATGGATGACTACCTTGATTCAGTTCCGAAAGCACAAAATCCACATGACTATGAAGAACTGGTAAGAAAAGGAGATGAAGAACCTCCACCAATTGAATTGAAACAACTTCGAGATGATATGAGGTATGAGTTTTTAGATAATGAAAATAAATGTCCTGTTATTATTAGCAAAAATTTATCAGATAATGAAATAAATAAACTCCTTTCGGTCTTGGTTAAGCATCGTGAAGCCTTTGGATATACTCTAAGTGATATTAAAGGAATATATCCATCTATAGTAACACATAAGATTACCATTCTTGAGGATGTTGAACCTGTAGTGGATACACAAAGAAGACTTAATCCGAAAATGAAGGAAGTAGTAAGAAAAGAGGTTATACGCTTATTAGATTCTGGCATAATATATCCTATATCTGACAGTAAGTGTGTTACCCTAGATCATTGCATACCAAGACAAGGTGGTCTTGATGTTGCTATGAATGAGGATGGTGAGGTAGTTCCTATACGGCCCGTTGTAGGATATCGTATGTGCATTGATTTTAGGAAGCTAAACTGAGAGACATAGAAAAATCATAAACCTATACCATTCATGGATAAAATTTTAGAAAAACTTAGTAATAATTCTTATTTCTGTTTTCTTGATGGTTATTCTGGATATTCTGAAATGGCCATACAACCGGAAGATCAAGATAAAACAACTTTCACTTGCCCTTATGGCACATATGCTTATAGATTAATTTTGTTTGGCTTATGTAACGCAGCAACAACTTTTCAAGAATATGTTCTAAAAATCTTTGATGATTTTGTTGAGAAGACTATGGAAGTTCTAACAAATGATTTTGTTGTTTGTGGAACAACCTTTGATAATTGCCTGTACAATCTAACCAAAGTTTTGCAGAGATGCAGGCAATCAAATTTGGTTTTGAATTGGAAACAATGTCGTTTTATGGAAACAAAAGGTAAAGTTTTCAGGCATAAGGTTTCGGAAAACGGAATATATATAGATAAAACTAATATAAATGTTGTAGAAATTCTCCCAATACCTCAGGACATTAAGAACTTAAAAATGTTTCTAGGATATGCGGGTTTTTATAAGCATTTCATAAAGGAACTTTGTAAAATAGCTATGCCTCTCACCAACCTTCTTGATAAAGAAACTCCATTCTACTTAGATCATGCCTGCATTGCAGCTTTTGAGAACCTTAAGAATAAATTAGTTTCAGCACCTATCATGCAATCTCCAAGTTGGGATGAACCTTTCGAAATCATGTGTGAGGCTAGTGACTATGCCTTAGGGGCGGTGTTGGGGTAGCGAGACGGAAAGAATTTAAATGTTATTTATTATGCTAGTAGACCTCTTAATATGATTTAGAAACATTACGCTACTACAGAAAAAGAGTTCCTAGCTATAATCTTTGCTTGTGACAAATTTAGATCCTACATCATTAATTCTAAGGTAATAATTCATATGGATCACCAAGCTTTGCATCACCTCCTTGTGAAAAAGGATGTGAAGCCCAGGTTGATTAGGTGGGTTTTGTTACTACAAGAATATGATTTACAAATAGTAGATAGGAGGGGTAAAGATAATCCCGTAGCAGATCATCTCTCTAGGATGGAGGGAATAATTACTAACCCCGTACCTATAAATGAATCATTTCTGGGAGAATATTTAGCAAATGTTGAAGTTGCTGATCCATGGTATGCAGACTATGCTAATTATCTTACAACAAAATGTATACCTCCTAGTATGACAAGAAATCAAAGAATGAAATTCTTTAATGATCTTAAATATTACTTTTGGGATGATCCATATTTATATCGACATGGACCTGACGGAATGATTCGGAAGTGTGTTCCTAACCATGAAATGAATGCAATATTGAAATCTTGTCATGATAGTCCATATGGAGGACAACACGTAGGTAAGTGAGCTACAACGAAGGTACTTCAATCTAGATTCTATTCGCACACCTTGCTCAAGGATGCACATAGGTATGTGGAATACTGCTATGCTTGCCAAAGAAGAGGTAATATAGGTAGGAGACAAGAACTGGCAATGAATTATAGTCTGATAATAGAACCCTTTGATGTATGGGGAATGGATTACATGGGACCTTTTATTGAATCAAATGGTTACACTCATATTCTTGTTGTTGTTGATTATGTTACCAAGTGGGTTGAAGCTATTCCAACAAGTCATGCAGATGTAGCCACCTCCGTGAAGATGATCAAGGATATCATATTCCCCAGGTTTGGATTTCCTAGATTTTTAATCACTGATGGTGGTTCTCATTTTATTAAAGGGACTTTCAGGAATATCCTCAGAAAATACGGAGTAACTCACCAGGTTGCTTCACCATATCATCCTCAAACAAGTGGTTAAGTGGAACTCTATAATAGGTAACTAAAGACCATACTCGAGAAGACGGCGGGCAAATCAAGGAAAGACTAGTCATACAAGCTAAATGACACTTTATGGGCATACCGTACTGCGTTTAAAAATCTAATGGGTTTGACACCTTATAAGATGGTGTACGGTAAGGAATGTCATTTACCTTTAGAATTGGAACACAAAGCTTTTTGGGCAATCAAGAAGTAGGAGAAAAGCGTCTATTAGATATTCATGCTTTCGATGAGTTTAGAAGTGAGGCCTATGAAAATGCTAGGTTGTTTAAGGAAAAAGTGAAAAGATGGCATGAGGGAAAAATAGAGAATAAGACCTTTAAAAGTGGAGACAAAGTGTTCCTCTATAATTCTCGTGTTAAGTTGTTTTCAGGGCAGCTCAGATCGAAGTGGGAAGGTCCCTATATAGTTGAAGAAGCTTATTCATCAGGAGCAGTGAAGCTCAAAGGAAAGACACCCTCTCTTGCATGGGTGGTGAATGGACAATGCTTGAAGAATTTTTGAGTAAAAGAAGATATAAGTGCAATCACCATAGAAGTGATCACCCTAGAAGATTTGATTGAGAAAAAATATGCACGGGATGGCAGCTTCAAGAAAAATGGACCCTGGACGAAATAAGCAACACTACGGCCAAGCTATTGACAATAAAAGAGAACTTCATGGGAGGCAACCCATGCAAGGTAAAGGCTTGAGTAAGTTTTAAAAGTTTTTATAAGCTGGTGTTGAAAGAGGAACCTATTGAAACTCTAAGCAAAGAAGAAGGAAGAATGATGATGCCAAAATTGGTCGAAAATTTGAGCTGTTATTTTTTGTCAAAACATGATATTTCGTTAAGTTTCAGAATAATAAAGAGTCCTTGGAGAAGCAGGAAATTTTTGGTGGACACAAAAGGTTGAACGACCAACTATACGGCGGGAATAAATATTCCAGCCATATAGCTGCGGTCGGATAGTTGTTTCGACATCACCCCTTCCGTCTATGAAAGGTACTGATAGTTTAACGACCAACTATATGGCGGGAATTAAAATTCCGCCCGTATAGTTGCCACTGTATACACATCGATGCCTTTGACCAAACTATTTTTGGAGTACTGATAGTTTAACGACCAACTATACGGTGGGAATAAAAATTCCGCCCGTATAGTTGTGGTCGTATAGATATCGATCCATCTCCAAAAAAATTATTCGGAGTACAGAGTGTTTAACGACCAACTATATGGCGGGAATAAAAATTCCCACCCGTATAGTTTCGACCGTATAGTTGGTTCAACCGTAGATCTAAGCTATAGTCAGTTCATAACTATATGACAGTATAGTTGCTCGTTACGAAAGGCGGCTAGGATTTTTTACGTCCATTTTAAAGCTAATTGCATCTAACCTTTTTCATTAAGTTTTCGCAGAGCTACATCCTCCAGCCTCGAGACATCCTCGCCACCCTATTCAAGCCCCTCTAACAACATCCATGCAGCGAAGCCATGCAGCCCTTCCATGTCAACAATATCTGGAAGAAGAAAGAAGAGAAACCCGTGAAGAGGATCAAAGAAGTAGAACCTAAAGGATCATCGTCAGCATCCATCCCGGAGATCAAGCCTCTCCCAAATTGGGAGGACATGTTCCCGCAACGGATGGAGAAGATGAGGCAAGATGAGCGGGGAAAGAACAAAGATGAGTATCTCCCAAATCCCTATCGTCAGGACATAGGATCCTATTATAAACCTCGTCTTGGTCCATCACCTCTTAAACCTAAGAAGGTGCAGCAAAATGAGATTCATGATAAGATCTATGAATTGGAGAAAGCTTCGAAGGCATGTGTTGAAACAATTGGACAAGGGATTGACTCCCACTAGATGATGAGCAAATAACTTGATAAAAAGGTCGATGACATCGATGGTAGAGTTAGTTTCTTAATAAAAACTATTTTTGAGTTAATAGATGAGAAGAAATTCCTCAAGAGGAAAATGTTGAAGCTTCAATACGACATGGACAAGCTTAGCATCCGCTTTGCAAGCATAGTTAAAGATAGCAACACTAAAGAAGAGGGGAACACTCTTCCTACCCAGGAGGAGGAATAGGTACCAACAAGGAGTTATTCGATCCCGCCTGGCTTGATTCCAAGCTTGCGGAGATCAAAGACCTTGTAATCTATCTTACAAGTTTTATATCACTATTTTGTTTCGAATTAGTTCAAACTAGAAATAAAGTTTGCATCATTAGAATTCCCTTCATGAATAGTTGATCCCATTTATGAAATTTCGAGTTTATTATTATATATGGAGAAATTTTGAGTTTGTGTTTGTCTTATCATTTATATGAATGGCTTGAGTATAATTTTACATGCACTTGATGATATCAATAGGAGTTTTCCACACAATTGGCATTAATGGAACATATAAAGATAATTTGGTAAATATGTTGTAAGTACATGATTTGATTTACAAAGAATGAAAAAATTATCTAACCGTTGAGTTGAAAAAGAAACCTTGAACAAAGGAAAATAAAGAGTGCTATCAAAAATAGAGTGAGAACAAGTCGAGGTAGGATCTTCAAGTCATAAGAATGCTTCATATACAATTGGAATTTGTTAATTGAGATTGTTAAACTTTGAATTCCTACATGAAGTGGAATGTATGGCTAGCTCTGTTGCACAACACTTTAACAAAAGTGTGAGCATATAAACAAAAGAGAAGAAAAGAAAGAAGAAAAAGAGCGAATGTGCAAATAGAAAATAGGCATACGCCATTGTATCGTAGTATGACAAACAGACACTTTTGAGATTTTGAATCCCAAGTGAATATGTTAATACTAAAACACTTGGGACTACCTCGCTAACTCATTCGGTTGAACCGCATAATTTTACATTATGTTGAGATTCATCTTTTATGAACTGTTGATCACTAAGCTATGGAAGCCTGCTAATACTATTCAGATGGTTCGAGTAAGGTACTATTCATGAACTTATTCCTATATATCGATATGATAAACACATATTGAAACTGCCTCATTTATTTTATTGACTCAACTTCATGAATATGGGGATCACATCCATTAAGCTAAACTTGCTCGGGACAAGCAAGAGTCTAAGATTGGGGAAGTTGATGAGTGCATATTTGCATCATGTTTTATATTATTATTTTGCATTGTAGATGTAGGATCTTGGTATTTTATGGTGCTTGCGCGCACATTTTATGTCTGTTTTCACCAGGATCAGGACAGATGTTGGATCCAATGGACAGAATTCTTGGAGCAGTTGTATTGGGGAGAAAAGGAGTAAAAACAACGTAAATCGCTTATTTGGGACATATCAATAATACCTGAAGAAAACCCAAAGCAATCGAGGCATACATACGGTTCAACGACCAACCATACGACCATAATACCTTTTCCGGTCATATAGTTCCCGTCGTACAGTTGGCGCCGCCTCCGCCTCTTCAAACAGTTTCACCCCGTGCAACTAGATCGGGGAGACGACATACAAAACAACGAGAAATCGCGAAAACCTCACCTCCGGAAGCCATCTGGAGGGGGAACTTGCCCAAGGGATCCATCTTCGCCCTACGCAGATCTGGGAGGCCAAGGCATCGATCTCCATCTTCATCAACCAATGCACCATCACCATCTCCATCCATCCCATCTCATCCATCTAGATCTTGTTGTAATTTCCATACTCGTTGTGGATTTATACAAGTACTATTCATCTACAATTGTTTCCATTACCATTGCCATGATGTTGATTGCCTCCATGTCTGAGTAGATCTCTAGTTCGTGGGAAGATGGAGAAACCCTGGCATATGATTGAGATGAGATAGAGATTATTATGTTATACATCATCATGTGTATGTGTTAATTGTCGTCATCTTGATGTTGGGAGTTGCGCACCTTCTTAATATTTGCCTCCTACGGGGACTAGATGAAGGGGATTACTTGTTGGTAGATGGAGGGATGATAGCACTTACTATGACTATAAAGTTGTTGTCATTATTTACGTACAAACTTGGGGAATCAAGGAGAACTCATCAAGCCATGTCCATGCCATGGGAGAAATTCCTTAATAGCACAGTAATTCGATTGATGTCGATTGCGGACTGTTGTGGTTATGAGGATGATGTGAGCAGCGGTTGCTGCCTATTTGTCCATATATGGAGCTCCTCCCACATACATACATATCATGAGAATATTCATTATAATAATCTTAATCGCTTAGTCTAAATTGCTAGCGGTGTATCCACCACTCCTAATGAACGCCTTTTTCCCTATTGCAGTTCTAAGTTCTTTTACACACGCGATTCTACCTTTCTGTATTAAGTTTTACTTTACATTAATTTTCCTTGTTCAACCAAAAAACCCAAAAAAACTCTATTGTTCTTGCATCTTAAATTTATTCCTTAAGTATTTCGTTTAGTTTCAGTTGAAAGCATTTTAGTCTTTTGCCTATTGCTCCCTGTGGGATCGATATATTTATTTCAAAACTAGCTACAAACGATCTGTGCACTTGAAGTCATCAATATGTTACAACATTACAATTACAACATTAATACAATGTCGGTTTCTATTTCCTTATCTATCAAACTATGCTTTCCATCTGATGCTTCCTGGGCCTTTTTCTTGGGCTTCGTGGGCTATGAGCCATCATCTAACCAGGGTAACTAATCATAAGAACCTGAGTAGTTATACCCATGTTAGTAGCCCCCGAGACTCTATCTGAATCGCAGATTCGGGTTGAGTCTCAAAGACAATATTATCGTAAACCATAGTTTTTCTTTTGTTTAAATCATTGTATGGATTTGGTACAACTCACCTGATTCGTCTGATGGATATAGAATCAGCTAATTGCTCTAGGGCAAAAACATTGTGAACCTACATCAAATTCAAGTCCCCAAGCTTGAACTTGGAGTTTGCTGGCATAATTTAGTTCGAGCCGTTGAGGTCTTATGAAATACTGAATTCCAATTCTATTATTTTTGGTACCCAACGTATCCGTCGGGGTTTTTCATCATATCGTTGATATGGATAGTTTATATAACACCCTCGAATCGGCCCTATGCAGATTTCAACGATTCCCGCCAAACCCGTATAGAAACGATTCAAAGATGCCCACTAGGCACTTGCGTGTGGGTGGAAAACGAAGTAATAGCATTACACAATAGTTCTCGATGGACCCGTAGAACAGATATATGTACAACAACGACTCCATGAGTCAAGAATATAGATATATAATATAAAGATCCAAATAACCTTGAAACCGATACGACATCCGAGTATGGATAAGATGTGTTGGGGGGATGACTCCTGGATACCCCAACCAGACAAGATCTATGGCAGGCGGTTCGTGTTCGGCTACCTTCCAGTAGCCGGACCCGGACACTTCGTACCGTCTACCATCCAGTAGCCGGAACCAGGAGGAGCGGCAAGAATCAAGACCGGCTACATCAGAGTAGACGGACGCAATCAAGAGTACACATCAACATGCGGAACAGTGCCTAGTACATGGCCATACCGAAGACTTTGCTGGGTGACGCGCGCACAGTGGCCAGATGCTGACGACAGGCTCGCACGGCGTTCACTGTACCCATGATGACCCCTACCGCATGCACCTCGATGGGATGTAATCCTACCGGATACTGTATATGACAGCCGACTGGGACCCACCTATGGGGCCCGCCAGCCGGACTGGCCAGTGAAACCATTGCCCCTCTACCTATATAAGGAGGGGCAAGGCTCTCGTAGCAAGGGTTGGTCTCAGTGTATTTAACAAGGTAGCTAGGAGATACAGCTCAAGGAGTGACTGTAGCCCGTATACTACTCATAGTCAGATCGCTAGGAGTTGGAGTTTTACCTCATCACGAGGGCTCCGAACCTGGGTACTTCTTGTGTCTCGCTACACTTGCTCGTATCTAATCCCGCCTGCAGACGCCGTCGAGAGCTTCCCTGCTAGTCCCCACACCTCTATCTAACCTTTCTAGGTACTGTCGTTCCCAATACAACGATAGTTGGCGTGCACCGTGGGGCTACATGGCTTCGACCGGAGTCAATTTCCGCACGGGACCCCGCACTTCAGCCGGTGAGCACATGGCCTCCGGTCTAGTGCTTATGCTTGGCAAGTTCGACTGCGTCATCAACAACGCCTCGTGTTTTGCCGGATCCACATTTTCGGCAAACGGCTCCATTCTGCTTTTCGGTGACCTCCCCGTCCGCCGCCACCATGCTGGAGCATTTCCCAAGGGAGATTGTCTCCATCCCGGAATCGCTGCTCCCCAGCAGCGGCATCTCTGTCGCCTCGTGCGGCGTCGAGGTCATGATGGCTGGCTCTAGCTCCCAGCCTCGCCGTCCTCGGGAGCAGGGCTTGGACAAGGTCGGAACTTCTGCCCCGCCATGGTCAAGGAATCCGGTGGAAGAGGCCATCGACCAGCTCCTCACGCAGGTTAACCTTGGGGACAACCCGGAGGAGGCGGACGCCAACTTCACCGTTGAGAGGCAGATTCTCCTGCAAGAGGTCATCGAGTTGGTTGCGGCCAAGAAGCAGATTGCCATCACCCAGCGCAAGTACGACCACGCCCATCGCCAGACTCTGGCTACAGCGGAGCCGAGCCGACGCGGACAAGTGCGGCACCGGGGCGACGAGCTAGGCGGAAGGATAGACGGGGATAGCGATCCGGATTTGCCACCTGTTCTCATCCGACCTGCCTATAGCACGCCCATCAAGAACCTACACGCGGCGCGAGCCGCGGCAGACGACCTGCCCAGCATGGAGGGCGAGGAGCGAGACCGGAAACAAGCCCGGGTGCAGGAGCTCCTCTGGATCACAGATGAGCAGGCTGATGCCATCCGGCACATGCACAAGGACCCCATCTGCTCTAGGGCAAGCAAGCCACCCGGCAACAGGAGGGGCACACCCCGCGAGACCCAGCAGGCGTCCTCTCCTCTGGCTAGATCCCATAGCCGGCGCCGCAACTCTCGCAATAGGGGCTAGCCGTGCCAGGAGCAGATGGTGAACAACAACCCACCAGCTCCCCCTCCACCAACCGGAGCGCCACAACCTGCCGGTTCCTGTCTACCGGGCCGGGTAGGAGCGCCAAACTCGGACAGTTTGGATTCCCATGACCGCATCGAGCTCTTATCTCAAGCTTGCGTCACGGAAGAGGAAGACTCCACCGTATCGGTTTGTCTCGGACCCTGCATCCGGAACGAACCATTTCTAGATAAGTTTACCCTGCCCCGAGATACCCCCAAGTACAACAACAGCATGAAGCCAGGGACTGGCTGACCAACTACGCCACGGCAATCAGCATCGCCCATGGGAACAAGCGCATAGCGGTGCGCTATGTCCCCCTCATGCTAACTGGGTCAGTGAGGACATGGCTCAACAGCCTCATGCCCAACAGCATCAACGCCTAGCCAGATTTCGAGAAGGTGTTCGTCCGCAACTTCAACGACACGTACAAGTGTCCGGGACACCTGCGTGACCTGGCCTTGTGCGTCCAGGGCGACCGCGAGTACCTCGCCAGATGGACGGAGTTGTGCAACACCTGCAAGGGCATCTTGGAGAGCCAGGCGATCAGGTTCTTCGTCGAGGGGTGCCGAGAAGGCACCATGCTTCGCCACCGGCTACTGTCCGACGAGCCGAAAACCATGGCGGAGCTCATTACGGTTGCGGACCAGTATGCCACAGCCGACACTGCAATGATGAAACCTCTCCGGGTGAGTGCTGACGGGCGTCCGATTCCCTTAGAGTTGGCTCGCGACCGGCCATGTAACCCGACTGGGGAAGCCAGATCCTCCAGGTGCCACGGCAACGACAACCGGTTCCCCGGGGATCGCCAAGCCGGGCAACAGAATCCCCGTTACCATGCGAGGCAGGTCAATGCTGTGGATGGCGAGCCCGACGCACCGGCTAGCGATGCAAGATGGAAGAAGCCATGGCTCATCTTTGACCAAATGTTCGATGGCCCGTGCAAGTGGCATAGCGGACCCTTCAAGCCGGCTACACACACCACCCGGAACTGTAGCTGGACCCGCCAGATGAAGGACCAAGGCATACATCAACGGCTACCACCGCCCCTCCTAGTGGACCGCCACCATCGGCTAGGGGAGCCGACAACAATGGTAACGGCGGCAACGGCGGAAACAACAACAATGGCTACCCTCAGCCGCACGCCGTCTACCACATCTTTGAGACTAAGCTGGACGACAAGCATAGCCGCAGACGGCACTCCAAGGAGGTCAACGCCATTGTCTCCCCAGTCCCCTAGTACCTGAATTGGTCGGAGAACCCCATCACCTGGAGCTGGGAGGATCAGCCGGATCAGCTTCCGAATCCCCAGGGCTACGGCATGGTGCTTGACCCCCTCATCGTCTCCAACAAGCGCACCTGCCGCTTTTTGCGCGTCCTCATCGATGGGGACAGCAGCCTCAACCTTCACTACCGGTCATCCCTGGAGAAGCTTGGCATCCGCGAGTGCGACCTGCGCCCGACCACCATGATGTTCCACGGTGTACTGCCAGGGCCGGCTTGCGCTCCGCTGGGTAAAATCCAGCTAGACGTCATCTTCGGGACCGAGGAGAACTTCCGACACGAGCCAGTATGGTTCGAGGTGGTGAACATGTCGAGCTCATACCACGCTCTGCTCGGGCGGCCCACCCTCGCCAAGTTCATGGCCGTCCCCCACTACGCATACCTCAAGGAGAAAATGTCGGGGCCAAACGGCGTAATCATCGTCGCTGGTTGCTTCAGGCGATCGATGGAATGCGCCTCAGCCGGCTCCAAGCTGGCCGAAGCCCTCATCATAGCCGAAGAGAAGCGCGAGATCATGCGCAATGTGTTTGTGGCCCAGCAAGAGATGCCGGCTAGCAGGAAGCCTGTTGGAGATGCGGCTTTCCAGTCGTCCAAGGAGACGAAGAGGATCCTGCTCGATCCCTCCGACCTAACCAAGTTCGTCACCATCGGTGCCAACTTGGACAGCAAATAGGAAGGCGCGCTCGTCGACTTCCTCCGTGAGAATCGGGACATCTTCGCATGGTCACCCAAGGACATGCCAGGTGTGCCGACGGAGTTTGCCGAGCACTCGCTTCATGTGCGACCGGATGCCAAGCTGGTCAAGCAGCCCTTGTGCCGGTTTGTAGAAGAGAAGAGGATGATCATTGGTGACGAAATCACCTGGCTCCTTGCAGCCGGGTTCATCATGGAAGTGTACCACCCGGACTGGCTGGCCAACCTAGTCCTGGTGTTGAAAAAAAACAAGACTTGGCGTATGTGTATTGACTACACCAGCCTAAGTAAGGCATGCCTGAAAGACCCCTTTGCTTTGCCTTGTATCAATCATGGTATCGATTCCATGGCTGGCTACGACTTATTGTCCTTTTTGGATTGTTATTCCTGTTACAATCAGATCCGACTAAACCCAGCTGACCAGATAAAGACATTGTTCATCACCCCGTATGGAGCTTTTTGCTATGTAACCATTCCTTTCAGTCTGAAGAATGCAGATGCTACCTATCAACGATGTATGTAGAAATGCTTACACTATCGAGAGAATGCCTACATGCATGCCTACATGGATGATGTCGTCATCAAGACGAAGGAGAAGCGCACCCTCCTCGAGTACTTGGGAGAAACGTTCGGCAACCTCCGCCGGTACCAGATGAAGCTGAACCCGGAGAAGTGCATCTACAGTGTCCCATCCGGCCAGCTACTCGGTTTCCTTGTTTCACAACGAGGGATCGAGGCGAACCCGGAGAAGATTGCGGGTATCGAGAGAATGCAGCCACCCAAAAGCTTGCTTGGAGTCTAGAAGTTCACTAGATGCCTGGCTTCCCTCAGCCGTTTCATCAGCCAGTTGGGGGAGAAGGCACTTCTGCTGTACCAGCTGATGAAAAAGACGGATAAGTTCTCCTGGACCTCGCAGGCCGATGCTGCCTTTCATGACCTCAAGCGCATGCTATCCACAACGCCAGTTATAGCCATGCTGGCTAGCAAGGAGCCGATGTTGCTCTATATAGCAGCCATCAACCGGGTCGTCAGCGTCGTCCTGGTCGTGGAGCGCCCCGAGGAAGGCAAGGCTCAGCTGGTTCAGCGACCCGTCTACTACCTCAGCGAGGTTCTCACCCTCTATAAGCAGAACTACCCCCACTACCAGAAGATGTGCTACGGCGTGTACCTGGTGTGCAAGAAGCTCAAGCACTACTTACAGGAGCATCTGATTAAGGTTGTGCGGAGCGCACCCCTTTCAGAAATCATCTGCAACAAGGACGCCACCGGCTGGGTCGCCAAGTGGTCCATCAAGCTCGTCGCCTACTCCATCTAGTACGAGCCAAGGCTCACGATCAAGTCGCCAGGCTCTGGCGGACTTCCTCGTCGACTGGGCCAAAACCCAATACCTCCCACCGGTTCCCGATGCGGACCACTGGAGGATGCACTTTGATGGCTCGAAGATGCTCGGAGGCTTGGGAGTCGACATCGTCCTCACCTCACCCAAGGGAGACTGGCTGGAGTACATTCTACAGATCCACTTCAAGGTCCTCCAACAACGTCGGCGAGTACGAGGCGCTGGTGCATGGCTTCCGGCTGGCCAGGGAGATCGGTGTCAATCGGATCCTTTGCTTCGCGACTCGGATCTGGTGGTGCAGCAGGTATCCAGACAATGGGACACCTGCGATGCAAACATGGCCCTCTACCGGTTCCATGTGCAGAAGCTCAGCGCCTGCTTCGACAGATGTGAGTTCCATCACGTCCCTCGCGTCAACAACGAGGCAGCCAATTCACTCGCCTGAATCGCATCCACTAGGCAGGCGATCCCTCTAGGGGTCTGCTTGGAGCATCTGCGCAAGCCCGCCATCAATCTGTCTCCTGAGGAAGATTCCATTATCTGGGCAGGAAGCACGCCGGCTAATGGCCCGACAGACATAGAACCGGCAGAACCTATGAAGAAAAAGGCTCGCACCGACTCCGAGGGGCTAGAACCGTCCACACCTTCCGGCTCGAAAGACCTAGGGGCTGCCAACTCATCAGGTGGCTCGGGGACTGCCGTTCCGAGTACTTCACCCGGACGACCCCCTAACATCCCTCAGCTGGAGAACGAGAGCGTCCTCACCATCCGGGAGGTACCGCCATGGGCACAACCCTTCATGAACTACATCGCCAATGGAGAACTTTCGGATGACGAAGTGGAGGCCAGGCAAATCTGGCAACGTGCGCACATGTACACCATCATTAACAAGGAGTTGTACAAACGCAGCGTACCCGACATCTTCCAGCGATGTTTCGACATGGACACGGGCTATCGGCTACTCAAGGACATCCACCAAGGCGAGTGCGGGAATCATGCTTCATCCCGGGCAATAGTCGCCAAGGCGTTCTGCCACGGCTTCTATTGGCCCACTACCCTCGAGGACGCTGAACAACTGGTCCGCGTGTGCAATGGATGCGAACGATTGGGCCAACTCAGGCACATGCTAGCTATGGTGCTCAAGAGCATACTGATAACCTGGCCCTTCGCCGTCTAGGGCCTCGACATGGTCGGTCCCTTCAAGCGAGCGCGCGCGGGCATGACCCACCTGCTGGTGGCGATGGGCAAGTTCACGAAGTGGATAGGGGCGAAGCCAACCCGGAAGCTGGACGGGGCGAAAATCATCACCTTCTTCACAGACATCATCAACTGGTTCGGCTACCCCAACTACATCATCACCGATAAAGGCATGAATTTTGCCAAGGGGCCTTCGCCTGGTTCTGCAGCAACAAGGGCATCCGGCTAGAGCTCGCTTCCATCGCGCACCCGCAGTCCAACGGGCAGGTTGAAAGGGCAAATGGCCTAGTGCTAGCCGGCATCAAGCCACGCCTCATCGAGCCCTTGGAGCGATCGCCTGGATGCTAGATCCAGGAACTTCCGGGTGTGCTGTGGAGCCTCCGCACCACGCCGAATAGGTCAACCGGCTTCACCCTGTTCTTCCTCGTCTATGGCTCGGAAGCCTTCCTCTCCACGGACATTGAGTTCGACTCACCACGCAAGCTCCTCTACAACGGAAGGGACAACCAGGAGGCACGGGAGGATGGCATGGACCTCCTCGAGGAGGCCCGCGATCTAGCACTGTCTATATCGACACTATACTAGCAGCGCCGACGACACTACCATTCAAGCCGGATCCGTCCCGTCGGGTTCCGCGAGGGCGATCTAGTTCTCCGGCTGGTGCAGGACATGAAGGGCATGCACAAGCTATTTCCACCTTGGGAGGGCCCCTTCATCATCAACCGGGCGCTGCACAACAATTCCTACTACCTCATCACCGTGCAGCAGCCGCGGAGGAACAAGATAGACAAGTCGGCCGAGGAGACGGAACGCCCCTGGAACGCAGCCCTGCTCCGCCCATTTTACACCTAGTCGTCGGATAATGTATGTATCCCACGAACTCTATGAATGCACAATGCGGAACCCTGAGAAGTACTCAGGGGCTCCTTGCCAGAAAATTGTATTTGTTCTTTTTTCTGGTTCAGTTTTCCGGCTCCAGGAAGCCCTACTCGGGGGCTCGTCGGCTGGCCCGACCTTCTAAATCGACAAACATGCCGAGTAGTGTTCGACGATGTTAGAGGCATCCCACATGAAAAACAGGGAAGAGAGGCAACAGATCGGGCGTTCCGTCCCTGCGCCTAGTTTGAGATGATCCGGCTACGAAGCCCCCAGTACCGTGCGCAATGCATTGTCAGCTCCCTTCGGTTCCGGCTGCAGACCGCAACCCGGCTACCTGGCAAGGACGCAACGTAAACAACAGAGCGCACGGGAAAGTGACTAAGTGTCCAAAGAAGCACACGCTAATTTTCGAAAACCAAAGTTGTTCTCCGGTTAATAAGCAGTACCTTAACCGACTAACCTATTAACAAATGGGCATATATGTGTGTTTGTTTTGTATGACTACATCAAGTCGGATTTCAAAAATATGGAAGATTTGAAGTCCTTTCCTTCATCAAGCGCTCTGAATCTCGGGGGCTACACCCACTGGGTGCTCTCGCGTGCCCCCGATGGAATCATGTAGTTCCGACTAGCTAAATGCGTTTAGATGGATATTTGGAGCCCAGGTGAGGGCACGGGCTGGAAAAGAAGGAAGATTCGAAGCACCTAGCGACTAGGTGTGCTGGCGCGCCCCACTGCCGATTGTGGTAGCCAGATTTGCCTGGGTAGGATCTAGATTAGCCGACTAGAGGTGTCTAGCTGGACAAAGCTAAAGGCTTGAATAAAAGAAAGAAGAAGATTCGAAGCACCTGGCTTCGCCAGCTACTCCGAATCTCGGGGGCTACACCAAGTGGGTGCGCTGGCGCACCCCCACTGGAGTTGAAGTTCCCCCGACTAAAGGCGTTAAGTCGGGCGAAGGTAGCCGGATAAACGTAACCGGCAAAAGATAAAAACTTCGAAGCATGCAAAAATCACAAAGGAAAGTAAAAGCAAGCAAACAGTATGATAGGATAAAAAGGGAGTCGAAGCTCCCATATGTTGACTCGACGTCAGAGACAGCCGGCATAGGCAACAAAGTTCAACAAGAAAAAATAATTACAAATCCACCCGGCATCCCGAGGATCATGTCTAAGTGGCGGGGCCCTTTCCGTGAGGTGGGTCCTAGCTAGAGGCGATTTCGGGAGGCAGAGGAGGCACGCTGGCGTAGTCCGAGTCGGTGATAACCTCATCGATGTCAGTGTAGTCAGAAATCTTGATGGCGGAGGCACGGATCTCCGGATGGGCTCGACGGATGGCGGCGAGGTCGGCACCAGCATGGAAGCCTCCATCCATCTTCTCGACGCGAGCATCCTAGTACCACGAGAGCATCAAGGCCAAGGCCATCTCCGCTCCGTCTCATGCCGCCAAGTCTCGCAGCCACTCGATGGCTACCGACACCTCCGTCACCTTGGCCGCCAGCTGGGCGATCGTCTTCGGAGCCGCTGTGTCCGGCCACAGGAAATCGAAAACTGCGCGAGCCACCTTCTGCAACACAGCGGCCTCCTCACCGAGGAGAGCAACCAGATCCTAGGAAGTGGGCTGTTCCCCCGACCAGTTCTCCTGCAGCTGGTTGTACGCAAGTAGGTCTATGCTAGGATAAAAGGCTGTCAGAAAAGCAAAGGTCAGATATGGCTACCGGATGCAGACAAGAAAATCTATTCGGAAAGTACTTACCCTTGGCGGTGTGCCTGACCTGCATCAGCTCCTCGAGCAGGGCCTTCTCCTGGTCCGCCAGCCGTTTGATCTCCTTATCTTGGTCCTTGTTCTGGGCGTCGAGAAGATCAAAGGCCTGGGCCCGGATGGCGAGGACGGAGTCATGCTCCTTGAGTGTGGCCTCTAGCGCATCCGCCTTGGAGTGCTAGTCCTTATTCTGCAGCCAGAGGGTGGAGTTGGACTTGGATAGTCGGTCGTTCGCCTTCTTCAGACGATCGATCTCCCGCTGCGTACACACTAGGATGGCTGCGAAAACCGGCTATCATCAACAAAAAGAGAAGCAGAAGAAGAAGAATAAGAAGAAGAAGAAGAAAGTAAGCGGTCGTGGAACTCAGGTAAAAAGACCGACTATCCAAGCCCGCCATCCGCCACTCCTCCCCCGGCTCGTCGTCGGAATTGTCGTCGGCAACGACCACGAGCTCCTTGCTAGCTGCGGCCCTCCTCGCCCCCACAGGAGAACTACCTCCACTTTGTGGGGTCGCCGCAGCCGTTTCCGGCTGTACCAACATGGTCAGCGAGGCTACCCCTACTTCGGCTGCAGCAGCCGGATCAGCACGAGGCGGAGGTGGCGGCGGGGCCCTAGGCGAAGGAGCGGGGGCACCAGCGGCATCAGAAGATGGTGCGGTGTCCGACGCGTGGTGTGGCGAGCCAGTTGATGCCCGCGCCGGGCTAGCGGCACCGAAGTAAACCAGTGAACTGAAAGACAAAAGACAAAGAAGAGAAGCAAGTAAGAAAAAGCAAAATACAGGAAAGGTCATGCAAGAAGAAAAAGAAAAGAAACGCAAGGACAAAAGGATAACTCACCCCTAAACCACCGGGGGCGCCGCCTTCTTCCGGCCAAGCCGGGTAAGGGGGAGAGCGCTGGTCCGACTCCTCTTGGGGGTCATCTCCTCAACGGTGGGCCGACTAGACCCGCTCTCTCAGCGCCGGACCGGCTGGAGCTGCTCCCTCCGCCACCTGACCAGCTGGAGTCGCCATCTGCCGCGTGGCGCCGGGCCGGTTCGGGAGCCGACGTGGCCTCCTCCTCTTCGTCAACCTCCACGTGGTGGTCATGCGTCGGCTCATAGTTCCTGCTGGGGAAGATGTCGCCATCCCCGTCCGACTCCTCGCCGGATCGGCGCGCGAACGACTTAGGAAGGTCAGGCGTGAAGTTATGGAGGGGGGCCTTGCCCTCCTCCCGGATGATACGGGGGAAGTGCTGTCAGAAGAAAGGAAGTCAAGAGGTTAGCTGGACGGCAAAAAAGACACATGCAGAAAGAACCGGCGAATAAGAAACTTACCCGGGGCGCGCGGTTGTCACGACTGTAGGGGACCAGCCTGAACTTCCACTTCTCCTGCAGTCGCTCCTTGGTGATAGTCCACACCCACTCCTTAAGGTTGTGGTAGCGGGGATCACGGCGGGACAGCCGGGTTGGTCTAACCAGCCAGAGTAAAAGCACATCTTGTGTGCGCGTTGCTGCAGCAGCATCATCAGCCGGGACATCTAACTGAGGGCGATGTCCAGGCCGGTCAAGCCGGCGGTGAAAAGGGAGTGCATCTATTGCAGAATCGCGTCCGACTCCACCTTGTCCCCGTGAATCTTCAGGTCCCAGTTCTGTCGGCTAGATTCCACGTGCTAGAAAGCCGGCAGATTGATCTAGTCGATGGCAGTAACATTGCTGACGTACAAGTACGACTGCTGCCACAATCGCACCGTGTGCTACAACCAGAACTTTGGGTAGCCGGTCTGGGTGCGAGAGTAGATGGAGGCACCACCGCACGTCACCAGCGGTCCCTGCATGAACTACACCTGCAGTCGCATGTGGTACAGCCGGCAGAACATCCCGAGATCCGGCTGGCTCCCGAGGTAGCTCTCCCAAATCACAGAGAAATGCGCCAGCATGCCGATTGCGTTGGCGCCGAGGTGGTGGAGGTGCAAGTCGAAGAAGGCAAGGAAGGTTAGGAAGATGACCCGCTCCCCTCTACCGGGTGCGGTGATTCATCCCCCGGTAGCACCAATCGCACCTTCACATCCGTTTCCAGCGGCAAGACGTGGGTAGCGTGGTACTTCTCGATATGCTCCTCCGTGAGGGAGGAGCCGCACCTGGCACCGCACTCCGAAGCTATCGTGGGCTCGCTAGCCGTCGTGCTGGGAGCGGAGTGGCAGTGGCCCGTGTCTCCGGCGGCACTGAAGGAGCGGCGCGGCGAAGTCTGGCGGTAAGGGCTCTCAGAGCGGACGCGATAAGGCAAGGGCGCATGGCGGTGAATGAGGAAGCAGCGAGCGGAGGGGAGAACTACCTCCCCTAGGTGACCTTTTAAAGGCCAGGGCTGGTAACCGCATGGGCACCATGCGGCACCCATCGGGCCACGCCCCACCCCCACTACCGCCTTAGATCCTGTGTGCAGGAGCCGAGTGCGCAAAAGATCCACGAGCGGGAACCGAAGCACGAAATGGCAGTTGCCGGGGCGATGCGCGACAGAACGTTACGCTGCACGCCGTAGTGCAATGATGGCGCGTGCACACGTGGCCGGTATCAGCACTGACATCACGGGTAACGCAGCCACTAGGCGTAGCGGGTCACAAATTTCAAATTCAGGAGAGAGCGCGTGCACATTTCACCTAAGGGCAAAATCTGCATGCGCTCAGGGGATAGTGTCGGGGGGATGACTCCCGGATACCCCAACCAGACAAGATCTACGACAGGCGGTTCGTGTTCGGCTACCTTCCAGTAGCCAGACCCGGACACTTCGTACCGGCTACCATCTAGTAGCCTGAACTAGGAGGAGCAGCAAGACTCAAGACCGACTACATCAGCGTAGCCGGACGCAATCAAAAGGACATAGTGACGTGCTGCACAGTGCACAGTACTCCCTGGTACAACGACAAGACCCGCAACTACATGGCCATATCGAAGACTTTGCTGGGTGCCGCGGGCATAGTGGCCAGACACTGACGACTGGCTCGCACGGTGTTCATTGTACCCACGATGACCCCTACCGCATGTACCTCGATGGGATGTAACCATACCAGATATTGTAGATGACCAACCAGCTGGGACCCGCCAGCCGGACTGGCCAGTGAAACCATTGCCCCTCTACCTATATAAGGAGGGGCAAGGCTCTTGTAGCAAGGGTTGGTCTCAGTGCATTTAATAAGGTAGCTAGGAGATACAACTCAAGGAGCGGCTGTAGCCCGTATACTACTCATAGTCAGATCGGCAGGAGTAGGAGTTTTACCTCATTACGAGGGCTCTGAACCTGGGTACTTCTTGTGTCTCGCTACACTTTCTCGTATCCAATCCCACATGCGGAGGCCGTAGAGAGCTTCCCTTCTAGTTCCCACACCTATATCTAACCTTTTTAGGTACTGTTGTTCCCAGTACAACGACAAGATGCAAATGGCGCTAAGAGCCTTGAAGAATAACCAATGGCGTCCATAACCCTGCCCAGGCCAAGCCGGAAGGGTAACCCTTCTAACGACGTCGAACTTATGCTTGTCAAAGAAAAAGGGGTGTCTGGAAAGGGCAAAGGAAAAAAGGAGCGGTCAGTACTGAGGCCAGTACACAGCGAGTCTAGAATTCGGCGGCTCTCGCCTACATAGGTATGGTGGACTAAAGCGGCATTGGACCATGCACTAACAACCTATAGAGACTCGGTACAACCGTCAGCTATTAGAGAGAGATAAGAAACACCTATTCGGAACCAACCTGATACTAATACCAATCATACCCATCCTGGTATTTCCCCTTCGAGACCAAATGACGAAGTCAAACCAAGGAGCTCACACATTTGGTAGTTTTATTCATTCCATTATAGTTGCAGTAGTTACTAGTCAGATATAGATAGCATGAGTCATCCTGATATCATAAGCAGTGGACAGTTTTAGTTAACCATTTTGTTGTAGTTGTAATACTTACTAGTCTGATACAGTTAGCCAGAGATATCCCAAACTTCCACCAGTTGTTGGCACTTTTATTTACTCATTCCGTTTTAGTGAAACTGATCACTAGACATGTCAATGTAAAATTTATAGCACTACTTTAGGTTATAGTTGTCTATGATCGAGATATTGTGCGCCAAGTCATCCATAACTACGGACACGGCTTTCAGAAAGATTTACCCTGCAGGGGTGCACAAATAGCAACACACGCATGATCAACCTTGGACAACCAAATAAAAACCCAACAAGGCTTTCACGACAAAGCAATCACAATATTCATAAAATATTTCAGGGGGCCAACCCAATAAGCTACACACAATGAAGTTGTCCGGCTCCGATATGGACCCAAGGTTTGCGAGAATGGCTCTAAACGACTGGGAACCTGAAAGAGTGACTGGGCTTGCCGATACCGTTAAATCGTGCCACGATCCTAAATAGTACAGGTGCGCCACGCACAATCGTAAATAAAGCAGTAAAGCATGGCATAAGTATAGGATAGTAATAAAGCCCTAAACTAGTTTGTGGCCCCAAGAAATAAGAAATGAATCAAGCTCTAGCTAAGGGGATTCATGGTCCCACATGCGGATAGTGCGATAGTCAAGGAATATGTAGCAAGTACTCCGGGCCTACAGGACACAAGTGAGCGGTTGAAAACCAAATGTTAGCTATTGCCCACCGATGCCTCTGCATTAGTTATATCTATTCCCAGCATTTTAATTATCAAGTTGTGATTAAGGCCATGACCATCTCCACCGTTAAGAATCACAATCATTAAGCATGTACCAACCTTCCAACAATGATGGAACGACAACGACGACGTGAAGCAGCACCTGAGCAAGCAACCACGACTCGCAAGGCCGACTATCTATCAAACAATAGGCAATAGGATGTGACCAAAGCAATATAGAGGCTGCAAGGAATATAAATGGTGGACGGAAACTAAAGCATCGCAACACGGATAGGAATAGCTCAACAGGAGGTAACAAAGACTATAAATGCAAAATAGGTAGAAAGGGAAAGAATGTTTGCCTAGGAAACACTAACGAAGGTTCATATCTGAAGAACTTGTTGATACTCGCATCAACTCAACGTCCTAATCTGTGAATAAGCAAATCACTAAAAGAAACAGGCAGAAGATCAGGCATGATGCATGTATTATGTATGACATGGAAAATATGCAATGCAACTAGGCAATATTAAGCGGAATCAGAGGTCCCGACAATTAATTAGGAGGTTCATGTTGTTTAGTTACCCCGCATTTTAAATGTTGTATTACCAAAGCAAAACATGGCATAGTTCGCTACGGAAATTTAAATCGAGCCAATATAAGACTAGAATAGTCTACATATGGTCTCCATATTTAATTTAGGTGAATCATCGAAATACCCCCAAACAACCACAATATGTGTGCGAGTATGAACAATTTATATGCACAAGTATATGCCAATATATAAAATAAGGCTCGAGAAGGGGTCACACATCAAGGTCCGAAGATCTTGGGGCTCGGAGGGAGGTTTGATGGGATCGGTCTTCGGGTCTCGGTTCGGGGTCTCGTCCATCGGATTCGGGAAGGAGGTCATGGTGCCCTAGGGGTCCGGATTCCGTCTGGGGGACCTCGGTGTTCCATGTACAAGGCCTCGCGATGCGGCATCAGATCGATCTTGACGAATAGAAGATCTTGGTGTCATATGGTACTCGCGGCGAAAAGAGATCTTGTCGGTAGTCCTTGCAGCACCACACTGCAACACAACTTGTCGTTGATGCGCCAATTTCTCTTGGTTACCAACATCGCAACATCACGAAACCTCCCATCACCGTACCAAAATGCAACACCACTACAGCGAGATGGCAAAATAATAGGCAGCCAGGGACAAGGAACCCATCGCGCAGGGGCAGCACAACAATGTGCAGATCCTGTAGGCCATGCGGAGGTCATCGAGTTGCGAGATGAAGCTGGACGCGCTGGAGGCGGAAGGACAGAGCGGCGTCAGCGTCGAGGAGGGCGCCGGAGGCTGGGTCAGTAGGGCCTTGGCAGAGGGGACGAGCTCTTGATGACGACGTCCTTCGCACAGGCAGAGGACATGCGGGTGGCACCAGGGAGAGGAGTGGCCGGAGACGCGGGGCCATAGCGGAGCTTGGTGGTGCTGGGGGCTGTTGTTGGTGATATTCGGGCAGGAGCTTGGCGGAGGGGCTCCATGAAGCAGAGCCACATCCATGTGTGGGAGCTCTTGGAGGCACGGACATGGTGGAGACGACCTAGATGCGGGTTGGGGATGGACGACTGGAGCCCGCACAGCGGAGGATGCGGCGGCAGGCGGGACATCACTGGCAATGGCTGGGCTCGGGGCGAAGGGGCCGCTTCCACATGCGGTTGAGAAGGGATTGAGGCCGAGAAGAACTACCTGAGGGGAGGGAGGAGTAAGGCGGTGGCAGCCAGTAGGGACGGGGGCACGTCGCGCGGGAGGGCCTGAGGCCGGTGAAGGCACTCGCAAGCGGGGCAGAGGGCGAGGGAAACGAGAGGTGGGCGAGCGATGCGAGAAAGGTGGGCGAGCGATGCGATAAAGGTGGGGAGCGGTGCATCACGACCATGTCCGTGTCGGGGTGGGGCCAAGGGAGAGAGCGACGCATGTACGCTCGCGGCTAGGGCGGTCAGGGTGGGACCAGGTCGTGTGTACGAGGGGTGGGCGGGGTTGGCTGCTGCATGCCATGTGTGTTTGCGGCAGGGAGTGGCGGCTAGCGGGTTAGGATAGGACAAGGGTTTGGTTAGGTGGTTTTAGACCAGGGCTTTCTTTTGGGCCAGGTGGTAGGCGGTTTGGCCAGTTGGGCCATTGGCCTGACCGGCTAGACTGCCTCTTCAGACAAAACATTTTTACTTAATTAATTTTAAAAGACTTTTGCAAAAGTGTTTTTAGACAAACAAAAGGTCGGTAAGATAACAGGGTTTTGATTTGAAATAAAGACGGGGGAATTTAGAAAACAAAGGTAGGCTTTTATAAAATAGTTTAAGGCAAACATATGCATGATGACATGACGATGCTCAAATGCAATATGGCATGATGACATGAGCATGCAATCATGATGATGCAATGCACAAAGTAGTAAATAACAGGAGATTTTTTAGTAGTGGTTTTACCGGGGTACTAGTAGAGCGCATTCATGTGCGATTACCAGGCTACACAGGATAAACCCTAGGGTCTTACCTTCATGTTGTGGACACGGCATTTAGACTTATTATCGCGTTAGGCATGATCCGAGATTTTTTGAAGTTTTATCGACTACCTTGTTTGGCCGTTGGAGTTGCTGAAGTTGTTAGCTTTTCTGTTTTCTTTTGGGTAATGTATATAAACGCTCCTGATGGGAGGATCCGCTTGAGGATACGATGATGTAATGCTCATAGGTTCATATTTTTGACTTCGTTGGAGTTTTTATTTTATCAGGTGTGCTTTCAACACACGAGGATAATATTTCTTCGGGTCATGCTTTTGACCTTATATTCTGCCGGGTGCGCGACAATGCTCCCGATGGGAGTATCCCCCAAGGCTACAGTCGAATATTTGTATTCGATTGTAGGCTCAAGTCTCTAGACATCTGACGAAATTTTCAATGCAGGTCTTCTTTTTCTAGAATCACCATGATGTCTTTATTGGGTGCGCGACCAGCGGTCCTGATGGGATTAGCCCCTGAGGCTTCATCAAATATTTATATTCGATTGTAGGCTGAAGTATTTACCTAAAGAATGTAGTCTGGCTCATGTCTTTATAGTGACTTCCTTAGATCCGTTGTTGAACACACCCGAAGTTTTTTCATTGCTTTCCATGACGTCATTGCTGACGAAGTTAACATATTGTGGCTTCTGAGAAACGAGACCCGATGGGATGTTACAATGGTGGGCCTATGATGCAGTAATGATGACGTCTGAGCGGTGTGTCAATGGTGATTGTTTACCGCACGACGCACTTTTGCATGAGAATCAGGGAATCATGTGATTTTCTTCCGTTTTTACCGTGGTAATATTTGCCCATAATTTTTATCCTTTTGCAAATCAGTACCATGTGTCTTCATCCTGTATGTCTTGATGTTTCGCCGCCCTTATCTAACGGCTAAACTTCTCGCTCCTTTCTCTTATAAACCAAAAGAGAGTCCTTTTACTATTTTTACTATTCCCCTTGTTCCTGCTTCTTCTTCCTTGCGCCGCAACTGCGCTCGCTGTTCTTGCATGTTCTTGTTTCCGTGTGCACTTCCCTCTCCCTTGCAAGATCCAGCATGGGAAATCCAAGGTCGGGACTTCTGCTGCTGCCGCCGTGGTGGGGACTTCCACTGTTGTGGCCAAGGCGACAAAGAAAAGGGCTATTGGGTGGGCTCCCTCGAAGTGTAGCAAGCAAGAGCTGTGCGGGGCATGCAACAATTTCCTTGTTGAAGAGGGCTCCTGCAAGCTTCCCGGAGATGAGGCAACCCCGACCCCCAAATCTGGCTGGTGGGTAATGTTCCTCTCCTTTTTGTACTGTGGCCTTTCTCTTCTTGTTCATGAATTTCTCTGCGGTCTCCTCACGCCCAACTCTATTCTCCATGTCACCTGGTTCATTACTCTTTGCGAGTGCTTCCTCGGGATTCATCCCCACTAGGGCCTGTGGAAGTACTTATTTTATGTCCGTTGTAACGCCACTAGTACTTTTGTTCATTATGTTGGTGGCGCCATTTTCTCTATTCGTTCTGAGGTTGATTATTTTGACTTCAAAATACACTACAAGAATTGTGTTTATTTTTGACCCTTCATATTGGTTACTAGATGGTTATTATTCTCCATTTATGACGTTCTTGTGACCAAAAACAGATGGTTAAAAGCTGAGAGTCACAAAAGAACAATAACGACCTTTTATCTGCATTGGTCATAGACTATTATGACCAATACATATGGTCATAGGCTCTATGGCCAAAAAATTGGTCATTGGCTATTTGGCATATCCACCTAGGATCTGATGTGGCCAATCTGCCAATCCTACGTGGAAGATCTATGACCCAACCAAATGGTCGTAGTCAAAATTAGCCCAGTCTGTTAAGCTATCTTAGTGGGCTTGGCCTTTTTTATAGTCCATTTCATTTTGGGGCTTTTGCCTTTTCACAATCCATTTTGTTTCTAGGCTTTATCCTTTTTTATAGTTCAATTCCTTTTCCTACTTCGAATTATCTAATCCTATTTGGGTTGTGGCCTTTTAACATCCCAATTCTCTAATCTAATAATATTTCAGTTGTGAACATTTACAATGTGATGATGTTTTGGGCCGAGGATGCAGCCTAGTTGTTGATCAAGTATCAGCACAACACATCAAATAACACTAAATTTCTATCAGAACAACACATCAAATAATTCAAATAACACATCCTACAGTTTCATATCCAAGAAGTAGTAGACCAACAAAGAATTACATCACATCATTACAACCGATAGTTCCCATAAGCTCAAAGTGACAAAATGACAGCCACTACTTCCCAGATGGTGTAGCACCAATCATGGCCATCAAAGTAGCAAACCTGACATTGTTTTCCTCGAATAATTACTCGATGATGAATCAAGCCAAGCCAACGGGATCCACTCGAGATTGACTCCTCCATGATGAAGACTGTCGAGAACTCCTCCGTGATAAGTCCCTCTGTAAGACAATTATAAGAATCCTAAGAACGAAGAAACATCATGACAGAGAGGCATCGAAAATAATTTGTGTCGATGCAGTGGATGGGGTTGTAGTTGAAGATCTGGTTTGCATCGTCCTTGACGCTAGCCGTTGCAGGTACCCATCGGTGTAGAAGTCAACCATGCTCTCCCACCGGCATCGATGAGGAAGAGCTATGATCTAAGAAGAACTTGCAACATAGCACACACTACACTTTACTAGCAAGACTGAATTATAGAGCTGAACATTTATGCATAAGAGAAACAATAGTCTCCAATGAAATAGTGTGGCACATGAAATTCTACAACCTTCTTCTGATTACGAACACAAATCCATTAGCCTTTGCAGTTTGAAAGCCACAGTATTAAAGATATTTCTAACTAATATGTTCATATCTCTTAATCAATTGACGCTCGGAATTTTAATCTAGCAAAAAAAAAATATAACCACAAGTAACCTCTTTCTATTTTGTGTGTCCAAGCGAAGGAAACTTTGTACCAGTTTTAAACATAGAAACAAATGAGCAATAAAATATAAAATTAATAGTACGTACAGTCGAAAATATGTTGCATTAAACTAGAGAGCACACCAAACTTTGTTGTAAGAAAATACGAGTTATTCCATGATTCGTGAACCAAAGTTAGATCAAGAATTTAGTCTCATGATTTTCCAACATACCAGAAGTATCATGCATAATAACCAACAAGTAAAGCTAGTATCATGCATAATAACTAGCAAGTAAATCCATGCTTCCATGGTTACCAAGAGTGAAGACAACAAATGATGATTTTACACAGTTGTGTAAGGAAGAAATATGTTGTGCAGGTGTCCTTTGTATCGTACCTCTATTACCATAACTGGCAGATGAGGACGCCCTGTTGTACTACTTCGCCATCAGGGGGCATGCTTGAGGGATTGCAGGAAAAAGGAACAAGAGGACATCACGTCAGGTCCAATTTGAAAATCTTATATCTGAGTGTAAAAAAACATGTATATTGACTGTGCATGCCAGTGAGGTATCAAGGAGATGTTCTCACCTAGTGAATGATGGAGATATTGTGGCAACAAGTCCGAGTCAGTTGGGACTCCACATGGCCCATAGAGACCTTTAAGTAACACCATATAGACTTGAGCAGATCCTAATACGAAGCAATCCAGACCCGCAATAATATGTCATGGTATCATGGACCATCAACCAAGTAACAAAGGGATGACAATGTGATAGACCAATGACATATCTTATCCAGAGAAGACAGTGTTGCTTTGGTTGCAGTGTAGTTTTAGCCACAATCTGTTAATTACTATTGCATGCTAAGTGAGAAACAAATAATATTATGTCCATATT
Source organism: Avena eriantha (assembly GCA_910589775.1). Lineage (NCBI taxonomy): Eukaryota > Viridiplantae > Streptophyta > Magnoliopsida > Poales > Poaceae > Avena > Avena eriantha. Next base: position 350,956,311 of record OU342743.1, on the reverse strand, counting down.
AAGCAACACATTACAACAAGAACTAGACTACAGTTACAATATGTTAGAATTTAACTATTTATTCTAATAGAGAAGTTCACAGATATATAAATATATTAATGCAAAGAAGATACATACTAAATCATGAAGCATATGTACGTGAATAACTAAATAATGCAAAGAAGCTATAGACTAAATCATGAAGAAGTTCACGTGAATAAATGTAGGCTTTAATGGTTGATCACTGATATCTTAAACACTGATGGGTATGTGTGTCTCTACATTTCTCCATGTATGTTTAAAAATAGACTGACATTAATATATCATGTACTATGGCTCGACTGTAGCTTAACCTTATTCTGGTTCTGAATTCAAAACAAGTATGCATATATGTTGTGTTATGGTCTTTGGTCAATAATCATATGCAACTTGCTTTTTCTTTGACATGCACAAACAAGAGAGTTTGAGGAAGCTGATTGTTCTATCAACACTATTCTCGTGTGTTTTATATAAAAGCGAGCGGTTCCTTGCTAGTAAACCACAGACAGTAAGCTTTAGCTATATACAGATAGTAGATCAGAATATGATGACCACATGGGGTGAAAAAATAGACAGGACAAAATCAATTGCTTTCAATGTCCTGGTTTCTTTCATGTTTGCAAACAAGAAATTCCATGGTTTGAGGTTCTTGTGCATCACCCCATGCTTATGGCACATCTATAAATTAGATCAACATGAATAGACATAGAGATCTACATACAAGGTATGTAGATGGACATACCAAGTTTAAGAAAGAAACTACATGTTGACAATAAGAAGTTCACGAAGATTAATTCCAAACTAAAACCATGGAAACAATCTGAGTGATAACACTAGATTTTTAATAAAAAATCAGAACATACTCTAGTTATAGGACAAACTATAATAAACATCACCATTAGTTTCTAGTCTAGGGAGCATTCAGAACATAGTACTATGCTGAAGCATTAAGGGATCACCAACTATAGGTATTGAGATCCACATGGAATGGCGCATATACGAATTGTAGATGAATGTAGACAAACAGATTAAGCCTCCTATAAGGTTAGCTCCTAATTACCAGTATATTAAGAGAATTGGGTGTATAGACCAAACTGGGAGAGGGAGGGTAAGAGGAGAAAGATGCGTACCAATCAAATTGGCAGTATAGAACCTTCAACTCATAATTTTCAGTTACATCCAGTATGATCTCAACTCCTGAAGCCACACATGCAGAAGAAAGCGCCACAAAGCAAATTAACCATAGAACAGACCATAATTTTGAAGAGGTTGAATAGAGAAATAAACCAAATGAAATGGTACCTTTGGTTTTTAATGTTCATCGCCTAATGGGGTCAGTCACAACCATCAGGATCCTGAGAAGCACCATCTCTTGCAAAGCCAAAGAAAAATTAGAGCAAAATTGCAGGACGGACAAAATAACACATAGCTACATGTGAATCTAGACAAACTCAATTCACTTATTTTGGAACGGAGGGAGTATCTATCTTCAATTACACCAAAAAAAGTTGCATGTATCTATCTTCCAGCACACCAAAACAAGTCACGAACGACAGAAGCATACTCCGACAGAAACAACAATGGCTCGCCTCCATCACCCTCCACATCCGCCATCGCCAACACCGAAGCCAACTCCGACTCTGTCCTCGACGCGCTTTACACCGTCATCAATATGGATGTCGGTGACTCGGACGTTAACTCGGAGGAATACGACGTTGTTATGAGGGAGATCGAGAAGGAGATCGAGAAGGAGGAGCGCGCCAAGAAGTCCAACACTTCCCACGTGGTGGAAGAAGACGGACAAGAACAGGAACGTGAGAGAGCTCCGCCCATGCCAGCGGTCACCAGAGCAGCAGCAGCTAAAAAAGCTGCCCAGCCTCCGGCTCTGGCCAAGGCTCTGCCTCCTCTGGTTACCCGCCCGCCACCAGCGGAGGAACTCACCATGGCCCCTAATACGGCTCGACAATCGAATCAGCCGCCAATGCCACCGTCAACGTCTGCAGCTGGCAACCCACTAGCCACTCCCGCAACAAAGCAATCTACGGCACACTCCTCGTTGAACCAATCACCGTCGCCCATATCCGGAGCGTTACGGAGCTTGATGAGAAGTTTGCGGAAATCTTGGCGGAGGCCAAGTGCATGGCGGAGCAAGGAGCTAATCTAGACGAAGACATGGCTAAGGCGCAACAATCCATCAAGGAGGCAAGAGATATGGAGGCCGAATACAAGCAATTGATGTTAAAGCATAAACCAAAGAAGGTACCAACTCACGTCGTCCAAGATCCTGGCATTCGGTGAGGTTTGGGATTTAACGGGTCTAAGCCGACAAAAGCCACCCCTTACATAGATGGACAGGGGAGGCAGGTCATGCCAACCCCCGCTCTCAACATTGTTGTCGCCAAGACTCTCCTGGAGCAGAACAGGTCGCCAGAAGCAGTTGCTCAAGTGTAGGACCTCGTCGCTAAGGCATGCAAGCAATAGGAAAAGGCCGCCTCTCAGAGGCTTGAGTCCAACCTGGAGTTGTGCCAGTCAACCCTGAACAACCGCAGAAGGCCAAAATCTCCTTGTGACGAAGGATCATGCACAGGCTCTACAGAGCGAAGAAGGAGAGAGGCACGCAACAGGACTGACGCTATCCCCATATCCTCCGACCACAGAGAAAAGGCTCGTCCCCACCGCTCACCACCTCCACCACCATCTCGACGTCATGAGGAACCAGTGTCGTGCCACCACACAAGCATGCCACCTCAAAGGCAGTCCCAGCATAGCGTCGTTATACGTGATCAGGGCGAACAGCCTCAGCATGCCGAAGAGCGCAGCGGCCATGGCAGACACAGGAGCAGGTCCCACAAGGAACCGTCACGTCAGACAAGAAATCGCAACAGGCGTGAGGAACCGCAGGAGGGGCACATGAAGAAGATAACCCACAGCCTCCACCGTCGTCATTGCCAACTAGCAGCCATCATGGCGGAGGGCATGGCGTGTCACACAAATCCCGCCACGACTCCCCTCCCCATGACGGAAAAGGGAAGCAGCTAGAGCCATATGACGCACGATCGCGGCTGGACAAGATCCAAGAAGCTCGGGAGCTCCCATACCTTGGGCCGCGTTGTTTTCGACCAGTCATACGGGCCACAACCTACCCCAAGGGCCTCCGGATAGACAAGACCATCAAGCCATACAATAACACCGCCAGGCCAGCAACATGGTTGTAGGACTATAGTGCAGCGATCCACATCACAAGGGGAAACCCCAATGTCGCCCTCAAGTACCTCCCACTCATGTTGACCGGCACCGCTTGGCAATGGATCGACGACTTACCGGAGAAATCAATATGCAACTGGTTGGACATGCATGAAGCATTCACCAAGAATTTCGAGGGTACGTACAAACGTCCCTGCACTGTCGGAGACCTACAGTGGTGTCTGCAAGAAAAGGGTGAAACCTCTCGTGCCTACCTCTCTCGTTGGCTGGATATGAAAAATTCCTGCACAGGGGTGCACGAGCAGACCGCTATGGCCACCTTCATTGACGGTATAGAAAAGGGAACTTTGCTCCAACACACGTTGAAGCGTAGGCAAGACAACAATGATCTCAACCTCAACGCAATGATTGCCATGGCTAGCGAGTTCGCCGCTGCTGATGACGATGCGCGTGGATTGTTGCCGGGGATAGCAATCCCTACCCAGGACAAGAAAAACAACAATATCAAGCGGAAGAATCCGCCGAAGAGAAGCAAGTAGCCGACATGGTCGTCGCAACATTCATTGGCAGAGGCAATAGCGAACAACGAGGACGTGGTCGGGGAACTAGTAGTGGCTAGCAGAGGAGCGACACTACACCCTTAACGCCCCGTGATCCCCAAACATACGAAGAGTACCGCGATATGCCGTGCTTCGTCCATCTCGACGCTAATGTCAAATCCACCCACACCAATCGCTAGTGCAAGTTTGTCAATGATTTCAAGGAGGACCCTGAGTCTGGCTACAAGCAAAGTCTGAAAAACAGACCCCGCGGAAAAGGCAAAGGGAAGAAGAAGGAGGAAGAACCCAAGTAACCAAGTGATATGGACGAGGACATGGACCCAAAATCTTCTAACAAGGGAGAGGATAAAGGGAAGAATCCCTTCAAAAAGAAGGCTCCATGTTACCACACCTTCCTTGGCACCCCAACCGTCTGGGCACAGAAAACCTCTCTGAGGATACTAATGGCTACCCTCCCTCCGGTTCCCCAGTATGTCAGGTGGTTAGAAGTTCCAATTACTTGGGATAGGAAGGATCATCCAGAACTCATCCCAATAGAGAACCAGTAGGCCATGGTCATCAACCCTTTGATTGATGGCATGGAGTTCACCGAGTGCCTCGTGGATAGTGGAAGCATCATCAATATCATGTACCTGGATACACTACACAAGATGAACTTGACGGAGACCCAGCTAAGGAAGAGCAACACCATATTCCATGGGGTTGTCCCTGGCTGACAAGCAAATTCCCTAGGCTACATCACCCTTCCGGTCGCTTTTGGCGATGTAAACAATTACCACCAAGAACGCATGACCTTTGAAGTGGTGCCCTTCAAGAGCGTGTACCACGTCATCTTCGGACGCGACATCTTCCACTCCTTCCTCGCAAGGCCATTCTTTGTCTACAACAAACTCAAGATTCCCGGACCAAATGGCGTCATCACCATTGACGGAAGCTTCACCAAGGCACGGGAGTGCGAGCTCAGCAAGTCCGCCTTCGCTGAAGCAGTCCTCTATGGTGAGGAGTTCAAGGAGATCCAGAACCAGGTCGATGCCTCGGAGATGCCGACTTCGAAGAAGCAAATCACTGCTGCCGAACCCGCCTTCAAGGCTGCCATCAAAACCAAGCAGGTTGAGCTTGTCGAAGGAGATTCCTCCAAGACCACCACCATTGGCACGGACCTGGATCCCAAATAGGAAAGTGCGCTCGTCGAGTTCCTCTGTGAGAATAGGAAGATCTTTGCCTGAGAACCTGCTGACATGAAAGGTGTACCTAGGGAACTTGCCGAGCACAGCTTGAATATTGATCGTAATGCGAAACCGGTGAATCAACCTCTACGGCACTTTGGTGATGAAAGACGAAGGGCTATAGGCAAAGAAATAGCTAGGTTACTTAAGGCTAGCTTTATCCAAGAAGTTATTCACACCCGCTAGGTGGCAAATCCTGTACTTGTCCCCAAAAAGGGAACGAATGAATTAAGAATGTGGGTGTTGATTACACCGGCTTGAACAAAGCGTGTCTGAAGGATACGTTTGCTTTGCCTCGCATTGACGAAGTCATTTATTCGACGGCTGGCTCGGGACTTCTGTGTTTTCTCGATGCTTATTCAGGATACCACCAGATCGGGATGCGAAAGTCACACGAATTGGCCACTTCGTTCACCACACCATACGGCACGTATTGCTACTTCACGATGCTTTTTGGGTTGAAAAACGCTAGTGCCACGTACCAGCGGACGATGCAACGTTGCCTGCATGACCAAATAGGTCGCAACGTACGCGCCTACATGGACGACATCGCGGTAATGTCAAAGAAATCAAATTATCTTATCACTGACTTACAGGAAACCTTCGACAATCTCCGGAAATACAACATGATGCTGAACCTAAAGAAGTGCATCTTCGGGTAGCATCCAGCAAACTGTTGGGCTTCATTGTTTCACATCACAGAATCAAGGTAAACACGGGGAAAATCAAGGACATCCTCGACATCAAACGCTCGACATGCCTGAAGGACATACAAAGGCTCACAGGTCGCGTTGCAGCAGTAAGCCGGTTCATCTAACGACTTGGTGAGAAGGCTATGCCGCTCTACAAGTTGCTCAAGAAGGCAGACAAATTCACATGGATGGACGAAGCTGACGCAGCACTTCAGGAGTTGAAGAGAATACTCTCCTCCCCACCTATACTTGCAGCACCGGTGCCAAGGGAGCCTATGTTAGTATACATGGCGGTGACCAACCGAGTAATCTGCATCATCATCATGGTGGAGCGCAAGGAACCAACGCATGAATACGGAGTTCAGTGACCCGGTTACTATGTAAGAGAGGTCTTGATGAAATCCAAGCAGCGTTACCCGCACTACTAGAAGATAGCTTATGGAGTTTTCCTTGCTTCCCGTAAGTTAAGGCATTATTTCCAGGAGCACCCCATCATAGTAGTGAGCAAAGCTCCACTTTCTGACATCATCAACAACAGCGATGCTACAGGGAGAGTGGCAAAGTGGGGCCTTGAACTTGTCGCCTTCGACATCACCTACAAGCCACGCGACGCTGTTAAATCACAAGCATTGGCGGACTTTCTTGCGTATTGGACAGAACTGCCAGAAGACACTCGTGTACCAGAGCCAGAGTATTGGGTCATGCACTTTGACGTATCGAAGTTACTCAATGGCTTGGGGGCTGGTGTATTATTGCAATCACCAATAGGAGAGAAGTTGCAATACGTCCTGCAGATCCACTTCAATGCTACCAATAACATGGCGGAGTATGAGGCCCTCATTCACGGACTTCACGTAGCCAAGGATATTGGCATCAAGCCATAGTTTGCTGTGGAGATTCCGACTTGGTTGCCCAACAAGTAGATAGCACCTGGAACGTGTGGAAACCTATGATGGAGGCATATCGAGATGAAGTAGACGGAATAGCCAAGTGCTTCAACGGCTACAAAGTCAAGTATGTCAAAAGGGAACATAATGAGGCGGCAGATCTGCTGTCAAAGCTTGGATCAACTCGTCGACCAATTCCGCCAGGCGTTTTCCTGGAGCATTTACAGACTCCATATGTGAAGGGAGCAGACCCCGAAAACTCGGATAGAGTGGACTCATTTGTTAAAGCAGTAACAGTGACCTCTCCGGCTTGGACGAAGACATTCATGGATTATCTACAAGATGGAACTTTGCCCCCCAACGAAGTCGAAAGCCGGCAAATAGTACACAGAGCAAAAGGCTACATCATCATTAACGGCCAGCTGTACAAAAGAAGTACCACATGAGTCTTCCTACGATGTGTCTCCCAGCAGCAAGGTATTGAAATCCTTAGAGAAATACATCTCGGAGATTGCGGGCATCACGCCGCTCCCTGATTGTTGGTGGCCAAGGCTTTCTAACAAGGATTCTACTGGATAACTGCCAAGGCGTATGCCGACAAGTTGGTATAAACATGACTTCGGTGTCAATTTTATGCACAACAACCAAATGTTCCAGCTAAAGAATTGCAAACAATACCAATAACTTGGCCGTTTGCAGTCTAGGTGTTGGACATGGTAGGACCATTGCAGACAGCACCATGTGGATTCACACACTTTCTAGTAGTAGTGGACAAATTCACGAAATGGATTGAAGCTAAACCCATTAGAAAGCTTGAGGGGGCAACAACCCTAAAGTTTATCTGGGATCTAGTGGTGAGATTTGGTGTCCCACATAGCATCATCACCGACAATGGCAGAAATTTGTCTCTCGGAGAAGTTGAGGAGAACTGTCATGAGAAAGGCATCCGCCTTGACCTAGCATCTATGGCACATCCACAGTCAAATGGGCAATTTTAAAGGGCCAATGGACTAATTCTGCACGGAATCAAGCCACACTTAGAGGCATCGCTACGTAGAGCAGCTGGAGCCTGGGTGGAGGAATTACCATCTGTCTTGTGGAGTTTACGAAAAACACCCAAAAGATCTACCAGCTTGACTCCTTTCTTTATGGTTTATGGAGCAAAAGCAGTTCTCCCATCTGACATCCTCCACGATGCACCAAGAGTTTTCGCCTACAAGGAGGATGACGCTGATGAATCTAGACGACTATCTGTGGACCTACTTGAAGAAGAGCACATGCTGGCATGCCAGAGATCCGTCGTCTACCAGCAGAAGATGCACGGCTACCATAGTCGCCGTGTAAAGCATCTCTCATTTAAAGAAGGGGATCTAGTGCTTAGACTCAAGCAGGAATCACAGCAATTATTCCTGCCTTGGGAAGGACTGGTCATCATAAGAAAAGCATTGCTCAATGGTTCCTATTACCTTATCGATAGTCACGAGTTGAAAGATAGGCCAAAAAATCGCAAGCGCAAGCAACATGACTCCGATGATGATTACCCGGAGACAGATCGGCATTGGAACATAGCACAGCTACGTCCCTTTTACACTTAGCACATTTATATTATGTAATAAGTTTCTTATATGATAAATGAAGCAAAGAATTTGGTTCACTCATATTCTTTGAGTCTTTTACCTCCTTTAGTTATTCATTTTTGGATCATATAAACCCTTTATGCGAAGGTTGCATTTGCCCTTGTGAAAATTCCGCCTACGGGCGTTAGCTTAAGTTTTCTGGTCTACACGTTTTCTGAAGTTTTTATGTGGATTCTGGAGTAGTGACTTTTCGGCACTCAAAGCCGACGATTTTGTTCTTAGGTTCTTGACGGTGCTATTTGTAGGGGTTCTGCGTATGAAAACAAATAAATTTTTACCCTACGCCCCTGAACCCCTGAAGCTTCCAGGACCTATCTATTAGTAATACAGTAATGGGAGGGGCTTTTCACGAACTTACCCTTGAAGACCGAAAAGCATAGTCAACACTCAGGAGAGCGTGGTTGATGTTGACGAGCCGAAGCCAGCGTCAAGGTCGTGATGAAGTCCTTGCGCTCCAACGGCTCCAACAACTTGAGTGCCTGAAGTGTGACACCTCGCGGGGAGTTACACACGTCCGGTGCCTGACGATGACTCCCGCTTCCCCAATCTAGCAGTAGTTGCAGAAGTAGAGCTCCTAGATCCAAATCCCACAGCATGACGGATCTCTTCGGTGAAGATGTCTCTCGTTCGCGCAGTCCGAACTTGGGACCATGGTCAAGAGAGAGAGAGGGAGAGAGAAAAAATATCGATTGGAGGTCCTCCCAAAAGTGAGAAGACCTTTATTGATTACTCGGTGTATTTATGTGGCCAAATACCCCCACTATATAAAGGGGGAGGGGAGGTATTACCTCCCTCAAAGTCTCGGGGTGGAACTAAAGGAGAGGAGGGGGAGGGGAGGCCACCGGCCAGCCCTAGTGGGCCCCGCCCTGGTGGGCTTAGCCCAGCCGGCCACCCCCTTGCCCCTTCTCCCTCTGTTCTTTCCCTAATGGGCCCTCTCCTTCCTGGAATTGGCCCATTATGCCTTTTGACCTTTTAAATAGATTTTCTCTTTATTAAATAATTATGAATAAATGATTAAATCATTATTTAACATTCATTCACATATTACTCAACCTCTATGGTTATTGAACACTTCCACCTCCACTCTGGACATCCTCCGGACTAAAACCCTTCTGGTTTTCTCTCTACTATTCTTCCGCGATTCTACCGATCGTATAAAGACTCTCTAAGCATCATCAAGACCTTAAGAGTGATACCCCATGGTTCGAGAATACTCTAGACATGGTCAGGACACTCCCGCACCAATGATCAATAGAGGACCTAGATGGCCATGTGACCCCTGTCCGTTCCACGAAGATCTTTTGCCGTTTGAACCGGGACAGTCATGTCTTATTCCCTTTGTCTCTCGATACTTGCATTGCCCGAGATCTGATCAATGACATCACCATGTCGTGTTCAATCTTGTTACCGAACAATGCTATTTGACTCGTTCTGACAAGTGATATCCATGTGATCAAGTCACAAGCTGCGCAACTATTGGATATGACTTCTTTGAGTGGGCCCTTGAGTATCTTCCCGTCACATGGACAGACAAATCCCGCTCTTGACATACATTGCCTCTACGGTTTCCTCCGAGTACCTGAACACACCTTTATAACCACTGTATTACCAAGTGGCGCTTGATGCTATCTAAGCACTCTCGGGAGACAATGATTGATATAGCCTCACGGTCTAAGGAATAGTCTACGAGGATACATTTCTAATCATCGTAACTTGAACTTCGTGACATGATCGGGTCATGATGTTTAGGTTGGGTATTGGTTCATCATCTCATTCTCAGAATGATTTGACTCCATTTCCAACTGGCATAAATGCCACATGATCAGGAAACATGATCATCTGTTGACCAATGAACCAGTGACTAGAGTTTCACTAGGAACCCCTGGTTGTTTGTATATCACACGTGTATTGATGTTTCCACTCAATACAGTTATAGCATGATATAAAACTTAATCATAAACTATATGAAATTTGATAATAGTCCTTACTACTATTTGTCTCTACGGCATATTTCCAACAGTATTAAGCATCATCGCCTGAGAGCATAGTTCTGTGATGCGAGTCTTTCGTCTCACGAAAGGTCAAGCATACGAACCAGAATAATGGTTAAGGCAGCACTTGCGTAAAATATACACACATGCTGGAAACAGATAAGTTGCAGGAAGCTTGAATACAAGTTTTTCCGCCTTAGACAAACATAAGTTTTTTCCGCATACATTTTGCAGAGATACATTTGATACATACATTGTTTTTCCTGGCTCTGCTACAGGGGGCTTTGTGGTGGCATCATCGGGAGAGCCAGGCCGAGAGATCTCGTCAAACTCTAAAGGAGAGTGGCTAGACTCAAAAGAGTCCATATCATCATCCAGGATCTCGGCAGGCACGAAGACATCAGCCTTGACCATCTTGGCAACCCTGGTATCGAAGTCGGCAAGAGAATTCCAAATAGGATCGCTATCGATCTCTTGTCCTTCCTCGTCTAGCTTGGGCATACCGGAGGTCACCAAGTTGAAGTCGGCATTGTAATAGTGAGCCTTGCCTAGGACAGGGTCATCCTAGCACCATCCCGGATGCCAGAGGATTTCTAGTCTTTGATTTTCTCGGGGGCTCGGCGCAGGATTTCCGCATACTTGGCCGCTGAGTCTTCCGCCTTGATATTTATGCCTAGAGGTTGAGCTATCTCCTTGGCTTGGGTGATGGCGGTGCTGACAAAGTTGCCATCAAGAATCATGCGTTCCTTGGTACTCGGAGCACCCTCACCCAAGTTGGCTAAGCCAATGAGAGCTGTGGTTTGCACAAACATACAAGGACCATGAGTATAAACAAATCAAATGGTTATCCAACTTACAAAAAAATACCAAGATGGAGAAAGGTTGCCGGAGATGCTCGTTTCCGCTTGCTTGCATGTCTCTGCCAAGTCATCGCACTCCTTCTAGACTGACTTGAACATCTCAAGACTCCTAGCATTCTGCTCTTTGGCTGCTTGGTTCTGGTCATTGAGTTGTGCAATCTCCTCCTTCAGGCCTGCATCTCGACATCCGTAGACTCTTGCATAGCCTTCATCGTCGCCTCATGGCCCTTGACATCCTCGGTTAGGTCCTTCTTCAGAATTTTGTTTTCATCATCGAGCTCCTGAATATGCTTGGATTGCTCAACGATGCTCTTGGCCTTGGCAATAGCTTCTGTAAGACAGAAATCAGAAAGTGGTATCAGAAGATGGAAGAAATGATTCAATGAGAAAAGCTAGGAGCTGTTGTAGGAAATAGACTCTGGCTATTTTTGATTTGTTCCTTTAGGAATTTGGTTTTACACTATTCAAGGTCATATCCTTCCGAAGAGCAACAAACCTCTCATTGGTGGCTATCCTCCGTTTATTCTCATTCTGCACAAGATGTAAACATGCTTAGTTTCTCTAGAGCATCTAGTCGGAACTATTCAGTTTCAACTAAATGCTCGGGGGCTACAGTACATGATTTTAAAGTAAACTAGTTTCTCTAGAGCATTTAGTCGGAACTTTCCAGTTTCAACTAAACGCACGGGGGCTACATGGACAAGTTCTGCGCTTAGTTCTCTAGAGTACTTAGGACAATAACTATTGATTTATCCGCCTAAGAGCTAGGGGGCTATAGTGGGATATACTACACAAAGTAAAGCAAGTGAAGTTCAAAAGACTTACCATGGCAATGACCCTAAGATTGTTGGCCAGATGAGCATAGGAGTCATGGAAGGTTCTGGCATTGTTATCAATTGCATTGGTCTGCATGATGAGATCATCTAGGCTCAACGTCGGAGGAGTTGCAGCCAATGGAGAGGTTGAAGCCGGAGTCATGGATGAAGCCCTAGCTGCCTCCTGCACCTTCAAAGCAGTTGATGGCTCAGAAGCTCCGGCCTCGATCGCAGATTCCACCACTTCCTTCCCTTTCCCAGTGGCATCCTTTGTTGGAGCTTCATCCACTTTAGAGGAGGTGCTCTCCTGCATCCCCTGACCGCTGTGAGAGACACCAATGATTGGATTGATATCTGTCTCCATGGAAGAGGTCTCAGGGATGACAGGGGATGACGACCCAGCGGGACCAGAAGAGGGTTTGGCGGCAGGAGTAGGGGAGTGGTGGCGGGAGAGGACTTGGCAGACAAATCCTTGGTCAGCATATCACGAATGTTTTTTGACCCTCCATCATCTTTGGAGGATCGCTTCAAACTAACATCGGCTTTGCTCCTGAAACATACAAAAGTATAAGTACAAGAGTTGAAGAAAGGTGTGAGCTGAAAAATACAATCCGGAGAATGAAAGTACTTACTCCACGGCAGCAGCCCTTGTGAGGGGAATGCCGATGGACTTCTTCTTCTTCTCCGCCTGTAAGGCGGCAGTGGAACGTTTGGAGACTCCACTCTCCGATTTCTTCTTCTTGGCCTCGGCAGCAGCATTAGAGGTGGAGCTCTTCCGCTTTCGCGCTGCCGGAGCTGGTTGATCCTTGGAGGCGTCGTCATTGGACACCACCTAGATATCCTTCAGTTTAAGTTCATAGACCTGGGAGGCCATTTGATCCGCCGCCAAGGTCGCCAGCTGGGATACAGAGGATTGTTAGATGGACAACTTCAAAGTCGGAAAAATCTTAGAGTATATAACGAGCAACAAAGGAAACAATAGCTACCTCTGGGCACTTGCCGCGCTCAAACATGTCGAAGGTGATCTTGAATCCATGCTTCTTGTCCTTCACCTTGACGATGTCCTTGAGCTGGAGCTTGATGGAGTCAGTAGAGAAGTTATCTCACAAAATTCGCATGGGATCCCTCCTGTCTTGGCTATACTTGTACATCGGCTCGGCGCGGTGCTGCAGAGGCTAGATCCTCCTAACGTACCAGCACATGGAAAGGTCCAAGCCCGTCAGACCTCCGTCTACATGCCATTCGATCTGCCTTACGGCTCGATTGGCTTCATCGTTGGAAGGAAGAGAGGCTGGGGTCCGCCATGCGGGCACTTCCGTGGCAGCTCAATCGACGAAATCGGGGTAGGTCTCAAGGCGGTCTGGTAGAGGGACATCTGGCCCGTAGAAATACGTGCGCTGCTAGTTCTTGCAAGATTCGTGCCCTACGATGTTGGGGAAGCGCAGGCTAGGCTGGATCTTAAAGCTAATGGTTCCCTAGGACTGCAATTCATCCTTGGACTTTACGGACTCTCTCTTGACGGTGAAGAAATATACAAACAGATCTAATCTAGGTTTGATTCCTAGATATCCTTTGCACAAAGCTACAAAGTTGCTAAGGACTAGAATGTTGTTTGGAGAGAGATTGTGGGGGAGTACTCGGAAGTGTCGAAGGACATCCAGGAAGAAGTCGGAGACTGGTAGGCTTACACCGCGTACCAGTTGAGATTTGAGGTACACCTTCTCTCCGGGTTGGGGAGAAGGGACCACCTCGTCGGCCGGTGCCGCCCGCCAGACGAACTTCTCCGCCGCGGGGAGATACCCCTCGTCGACCAGCTCTTGGAGATCTTCAGTGGAGAGATCAGAGCCTCTCCACACCCCCTTGTGGGAGTCCATTTCTTCTTTAGCGGCTTTGGGTGCCGCTCGTTCCTAGTCATCGCCGGCGGATTCCGTCACGGCAGAGACGGGAACGACCACCCCCTACGGCGGAACGATCACTCCCTTGGATGGCTCCATCGTAGCCTCGGGAATTGACGCCATGGAAGGAGCAGAGCTGCTGGAGGCCATTACGACGAGGAGAGTGTGGAGGGAGAGAGGGCTCTGGTTAGGGTTTTCACAGGAGAGCTCGAACGTTCGTGCGGCTGGAGGAAGAGTAAGACTGGGAAACGAATGCGGGTAAAAAGAAATAAATTGCCCGTGGGGAAATATATAAGCCTTGCGTCAAGATTCGTGCAAAAGTATCTAAAGGATGGAACGTTGCCGACGTGGAAGTGAACGTGCGCGGTAATTTTGCCACGTCCTCCGTCTTTTTCCACTCCACCGTTTTGGATTTCGCACGCGTGAAAATAGCTAATGATTAATCCTTTGCTTCTGTGAGTTTCGAGGTAGTGTAGACTGTACCCTACATCATCCTCCTGACAGTTGTAGTGAAGGGTCACGCCCGAAGATTCCATCGAAGCCGGAAATCATCTGACTCTGGAAATGAAGACTCAAGGAATCTCTGGCTACATTGCGAAGCCGGAGAGGATTGCAGGGTTCTTTGGGAGACCTTTGATATACTGCTTGACGGATTGCCGGCATCATTTAGATGGGATATTCAGAGATCAACGAGCAAGATGGCGCAAGATTTCAAAGTCCTCCGGGGGCTACTGTTGGGGATATGCTATATGGGTATCCTCGTAGCATGTCACCAATCTGCCTAACCCGGGTGGCCCATAGTTGGTAGCAAGGCCTATGGCCTGCTAGGTGGCCTAGTTAGACGGATCCTGAAGGGAGGCGCATGCCGGATAAAGGAAGGCTACACAGGAGTCACCGACATACTCGGAGCCTTGGAGTACAAGACACGGAAGACTAGTTCGTGTAGGTGTAGGACTCTTTACCTTTTTCGGCAAGGACCTTTCCCTGTAAACCCTAGGTCTTGGCGCCTTTATAAGCCGGCATGTGGGAGCCTTTAGGGCATAACCTCATAGATTGCGGCGTACAACGCGCGACACCTCGCACAGTGAACCTATCTCTGTAACTCGGTGTATTGCCATTATAGTGATTTATATCAGGATTAGAGTTTTGTCACTGTTGTGGGACTTGAACCTGGGTAAGTTGTGTTACCTCGTACCCGCCAACTCTCCGCCTTACCCCACGTCTCTAAACACGCACTGTGAGGACCCCTCCATGGCGTACTCGTCGTCAATACCACGACAGGTCCCTCCTCCCTTGGCTCCTTGGCTCTTTATATAGGCCTAGGGGTGCATCCAATAGCCCCCAATAGATTCCTTATGACCTAAGGAAGGTCTAGGAACAAACAGGGACGTATTCTATGAAGAAACGCGTCCAGGCCCGTGGTACGGGCGGGCTCCGCCCGTACCACTGGTCGTTAGCGATGCGGTAGTTTTTTGTATTTTGGCCGCCATTCTTCATACGAACTCTGATTTTGGTGTTGTTTTGCTAGTTGGATTCATATGGACGAGGGCTACAACACCATTGCCTTGGATCATCATTTGAAGTTGATGGAAAAATCAAATTTTTCCTCCCCTCAAATGGCTAAGTCTGGTGCCTCCAACTCCTCTATATTGAATCCTCTTGACTCCATTTATCCATGATTGTCCATAGAACCTACACACAAATAAAAGACAAGAAAAAGGTAATAAAACTACTAGTTGTGCAAAGCCCATGTGAAAACGAATGAGAAATAGTAATCATACATAATAGGCATAGTTATAGATAGATGTAGCATGTAATGAGTGACAATATGAATAATTTGTGTACTTAAATATCCATCAATTTTGGACTCATCAACTTCCACAAGCTAGAATCTTGCTCATCCCGAGCAATAAAGTGGCTTATGGACAAGGTCATCATGTTCATGAGGCATGAGTCGATAACATAAATGAGGTAAAATTGAAAAAAAAATATAATACCAGATGTAGAGGACCAATGCCTTGTATCTTTATTTTTCCCGCAGGATCAAAGTAAGAAATAACGTATTCATACAAGGAAACACAAGCTTAGTTATGTCAATCCATAAAAGATTAATTAAAACTTCAATGCTCCATGTCAAAAAATGAGTCTATCTTGAAAGCAAACTTGTGATCCTCTTATTGAGACTTTTAATAAGTTTTGTATCTCCTTACTTTTGTAAAGAAAGGGTGTCAATGAGATTATGAATTTACATACGGTTGGCAGTCATGTACATCCAGCACTTCATCCATTTGTAGAGCTCATCAAAGTTAGAGAGATGTCAAGAATACTATACAAGCTTAGGTAAATCAGGCCAATGAAAGTAGAGTTTAATATAAGTATAAATAACTAGAAATGCAACAATCAATCCAATTCTTCTAGTTAACTCTCACCTTACCAAGGAACACTGGGATGTTTTAATAGCAAAGTTGAGTAAGAGATTTCATGTCCTAAGTAGCATAATACTGAAGTGTCTTATTGACACCCACATCAATAAATCAAGTCCATCTAAAACACTTATATTCCAATCATTGTCTTTCAAGAAAAAATCATAAAATAGTAATGAGACCATGCCAAGGACTTGTTATGTGGATCCTCATAGATATCCTTTTTTTCTTTCTTTCATTTTTTTCAAGGGTCGCTGAATGTTTCTTTTGCAAGTGTTTGCACAACCTTTGATATTACCAATACTTTTTCCCATATGTTTACACGTATGCCACTCATGTCATCAACTCATAGCCGAAATTCGGGGTTATACCATAGATCGTTCAAAAGCTAACGGAGTTGTTGGCATCCCAAAGGTGTGCATTAGAGACATAGAACAAAGTTGTCTCACTTCTTTCTCTTTCTCTTTCTCTTCTCTCTTTTTTGAGCTAGTACCGCGATTTGATCCACAAGGTTAGCTTTTGGCATGCATCACAATTACCACTAGACTTTATTTCAATCAAACAACTCCTTTCATGAGTGTCGTCGAGACTATCAAAATATCTATGGGGTTAAGTATCATCAAGGGTATATTCTCCAGACAATCATTCATCAAACAAGTAATAAATTTCAGACTTTTTCTTATTGTACTTGTTTGGCAATATTATTTCCAAGGCAAGACTCGGTTAGCTAAAAGAACAAGAGCAAAATCTTCCACAACTAATCATTATACCAATAAAAATCTTTACTATAACTATTTCGAATTACCCCCACTAGCATGGCATGTTCACAAATCAACTAACTAAGATAAACAATTCAAACTTCAAAAGTTGGAGACAAAGGTTTTAAGTGTAGAAATCGTGGCAATGTATTTTTAGAGGATCACAATGTTCTTCTCAAGCCGGATAAAGATATTAGCAACATGAATCAAGCTCTAACTCAAATCTTATGAATCCCAAGAAAAGCAAGTGCATCCTATAAACATGAAACATAACTTACCCAAGCAAGCATTCAAAAACATTGGGATACATGCTTGCACAAAGAATTTCATCGAACAAGAAAATTGCACAAGACACTACACATGCAGAAGTAACTTCCCCAAGATAGAACTTTTGTAATAACCAAACTTGAATAGATTACCAAAAATAAAAGAGAAAATGCAGTTTACCGTTGAGGTACGAATAGATTACCAAAAATAAAGAAAGGGTGATGCACTTTACCGTTGAGGTACGAATAACATCGCTTTTGATGGACATGGACCTTTTGGTTCAACGAATACTTCCTTGTTGAAGTGTTGAGTTAAAACAACCAAGTGGCTTTTACAAGTATTTACATGATTGGCACAAACCATGCACGTCACCACACAAGGTTCAAGTCCCTGCGAAAATAACGAACGAAGTAAAAGCAAATGATTTGGTGTAAGAGCAGAGTTCGTTCACCCAACCGTGGGAAGAAAATAAAATAAACATGAAACACTACATATAATTATAGGCTTGGGAGTTTTGAAGGTAGGTAAAATAAAACAAAGT
Organism: Avena eriantha; assembly: GCA_910589775.1. NCBI lineage: Eukaryota > Viridiplantae > Streptophyta > Magnoliopsida > Poales > Poaceae > Avena > Avena eriantha. Next base: position 350,938,537 of record OU342743.1, on the reverse strand, counting down.
ATAAAGGACCATGTAGAAGGTAACCCACTGACCTGAGATTTTCAGAATAAAAAGATTGGAGGGGTTATAACGTTTTTGTACTCGTCCATGCCCTTACTGCGTGATGCTGCTCCTTGGTACGAGCGCGTGGTACGGACGGGCTCCACCCGTACTAAACCTTGTCTTCTCCCATTTTTCTGAAGGCTCCTGATGAAGTCGGTACAACCGGGTGGTATGGGCGGGGTGCGCCCGTATGGGTGGTCCTTAAAACTTCAGTGTCCTTTCCCTGTTTTCTTTGCCTGATAACGAGGTCAGTACGGGAGGACGGTACGGGCACATCCGACCGTACCGGTGCTCGTTAAGCGTGCAGTAGCTTTTCTGGAAAAATTTCAGCTTCTTCCGATTTATCTCATGAATGGTACAGGAGCGCGATACGGACGAGTGCACCCATATTACTGCTGCTTAAGCTCACTGCTCGTTAAGGACCTAAAACATTAGTCCAACATCCAAACAAAGCAAACATATATATTTGTTGAGAATATTTAAACAAGATATGCAACACATGATTAGATCAACAAATAATTCTACTTGTCGAAAATAGTCGCATGCCAATGAAGGGTTCGCAGCATAGAAAACAAAAAATTTCCTATGATGGGAACTATACGCCAAGATATATCTACTAGATACAAGCAACGGGTGGATATACATCCATAGAGAACTCACCCTTGAAGACAACAAAGCTTTGTTAACAACATGGAACTCGTGGATGATGTAGTCGTACACTTGTCGATCTCAAGATCACGATGAAGTCCAGTAGGTCCGGCTCCAGCAAGTCCATCACCACCAAGTCCACCACCACAAAGCAGCGGTGCATCCGTGATCACACACACGTCCGGTGCCCCGACAACCTCCGTCCCTCTCTCTAGCAAAGCAGCGGAAGCAGCAACTCCTTTCCAGATAGAGCCACCGGGTACATGTATCTCGCTAATCCGAGACTATGGGGAAAAATACTAGAGGGGGAGAGAGATCCTTGACAAGGAGGTCTGTGTGTGAAGGTGTGAGAGGGGGGCCTTTTATAGGAGTAGGGGAGGGTACCCCTCCCATGGCCGGCGCCCATGGAGGGTGTCCCTTCACCACCCCCATTCATGTGGTGGTAACCCCCTCCACATTAAAATGCCCCTTCACATTCTATTTTAAAGTCTCCACTTTAAATGCATAATTTTATTCAGAATTTTGTTAATTACTTTAATTAACAAACATTCACATAAAATCCTCTGCAACATTTCAATATTACATGCAGAACCAATTTCAGCAATTTCACCCGAAACAGTTTCGGTGTCTATTGAAATAATTTCGAGCGCTTTCTTAAATCTTTATCTGAAACATATTTGCTCCGAATGGTGTCGGTATCCCTTAAGTCTATCACCCTACGGTTCGTGAATAATTCAGACATGATCGAGACCCCTCTCAGATCAATAGTCAGAAGCGGGACCTGGAGATCCATATTGACTCCTACACATTCAACGATGACTTCTATGATCATGAGAACCTTTAACGCTAGTAACTAAATCCCTTTGTCTCGCGATATATTACATGTCCGAGATTCGATCATCGGTATCTCCATACCTAGTTTGATCTCGTTACCGACATGCACTCTTTTCTCATTCCCGTGATATAATATTCTAGTGATCTCATCACTTGCTTGCAAGCTAACCAATGTGATATCACCGAGTGGGCCCAGAGTATATCTATCCGTCATCGGGATGGACAAATCCCACTCTTGATCCATGAGCCTCTACATAACACTTTCGTAGCACTGAACCCACCTTTATAATCACCCTTTCATGGTGTGACGTTTGATGTTATCAAGATATTCTTCAAGTGTTAGTGATTGACATGATCTCATGGTCTAAAGACTAGGATTACTTCGTATGATGTTATAGCAATATAAACACAATGACTTTGATTGTAATGCTATACTTCGGATGAATGTTCATCAAATCATCCCACTAATGTTGTGACCTCGTTATTAACAACATCCAATGTCCATGATCACGAATCATTGATCATCTTGTTAATCAATGAGATAGTTTATAAGAGAGGCATAACTAGGAACTTTCCTTTTGTTTATTAAACACACATGTATTAATGTTTCCAAATTAATACAATTATAGCATGCAAAATAAACATTTATCATAAACAAAGAATAAGATAATAACAACTTTATTATTGCCTCTCGGGCATATTCCCTTCAGTCTCCCACTTGTACTAGAGTCAATAATCTAGTTTGTAAACTTGCGTATTCAACACCTATGACTTTATGGTGTTGCATATACGCGTTTGCTAGTGGTAAACATAGTCTCTCCGCATCACTCATTCTCAAATGAGATGGCATTGTATAAATTTGGTCCTTTGGTTAGACCTTTAGTTCGTTCAGGTTAAATTATGTTGATATTATTGTCATACAATATATTTTCATAGTATTAGCCCACGTTGAACCACACCTAGTTTGATAACAAACTACTTAACACAAATGCCCTCCTTTGCTGCTACTATAGTAGTCATATACTTAGCCTTTTGTTGTTGTATCTGTCACAATGTCTCAACTTTGGAACTCATCCAAATCCATAATGGAACATCCTTTCCATTATATTGTGCCACCCATAGTCTAAATTGAGATAAATTTAATGTATATCTTGTGACAAAACTAGTATCAATGTAACACTTTACAAAGAACTACTTTTAACTATTTGCCACTTAGATATGATATATTCTTAGTTCTTCCAAAGATCATAAGAATATCTTTTACTATCATCCAATGATCATCTTATGAGTCATTTTGGTATATTCTCATAACATTTATAGCATAGGACATATCTGGATATGTACATATCACGGTCTATATTATTGATCAAAATATTCATGTGATTTCACTCATCAAGTGTCAAAAACTTGAATCTCGTTTCGTTCACCAAGTGTCAATACACTTGAATATTGATTAAAACGTTTCCATGCGGCAAGAATCATGCCCATAACATTTCTTATCGTTTCCATATTGAACTCATTCAATATCTCATATATATACGTTTGGCATAACCATATTAGAGACTCAATCTATCCATATAGATATCGATGCCAAATATTCCGGTTTTCCCCAAGTCTTTCATCAAAATCTTATTTTAATGAAATTCTTAACTTGTGTCAATACAAGATACATCATTTTCAATCAACAATATGTCCTCTACATAATGTATTAGAAATATGTCTCAATGCTCCCATTTAATTTCTTGCAAATGCAAGCATCTTCATTGTCTCTGATGAAATTAAACTCCTTTAACATTTTCATCATGGTGAAGATTCCAACTCCGCTATGCTCACTTCAACTATTGAAGTTTGCATGCCCTTTTAGCACCCTTTGAATTAACAAAACCCTTCGGACCGTGTCTTGTACACGTCCTAGGTAACCATTCTATTAGAAGAACATTATTTTGTTTGTTCAACTACCATACACTAAATTATATGTAGTGGTTGCTACATTAATCCGTCAAGACTAAATATCGCTATGAAAGATCAAATGTTGTCATAGTCAACTCCTTGAACATTGCCGTAAACTTCTTTCCTACATGTTGACTATTTCATAGATGTTAAACATCCATGTCTATTTCTTTATAGATCCAAACACGACTGATATAGGCTTCACGCCTTTCCGGAGGGTCTTCCAAGTTCAGAAACTTGATTTCTTGTGTATGGAAACTATCATAGATTTTATGACTTCTAGTCATTTTAGGGAGTCAGGGCCCATCATTGCTTCTTTGCATGCAGTCGTTTCATCATTGTCAAAACAATAATGACGTTTGTTTCAAATCTTACTATTTTATTCTTACCAACCCAAACGGTTCAATAGGAACTCTAATCTCCGAGATCACACCCTTTGTAATCACGGGAGCCATGAGCATTGTGGCTGACACCGGGACAGTTTCCGGCGCTGCGCTACTTAGCACATATAGCTAAGGTTCAACAACCTTATCAAAGTTCTATTGTCCTCCCACTTAACTTTTCACCAAAAGTTACTTCTCAAGAAACTTGACGTTCCAAGCGACAAACTATTTTGTCCTCAGTGTTATGGAGGAATTCCCAACAAATTCTTTGGGATAACCTACAAATACGTGCTTATCCGACTTTGATTGTAAATTTTTTAATTATGCATAGCATACCAAAGTTTAAGAAAAGACAATTCGGGTTTTATCCCAAACCATAACTCATATGGTGTCATTTCAACGGATCACGATGGTGCTCTTTTCAGTGTACAAGCGGCATTCTCTAAAGCTTCAATCCTTAAAACATAGTGGCAGTTTTATAAATGATACCTTTGATCTTACCATGTTAAACATGGTTTGATTTCATCTCTCTGATATGCCATACTCCTATGGTTTATAGGGAAACATAAATCATGGAACAATTCCTCAATTCTTAGGTGTTTTGCTAAACATGTAACACAAATATCTTATTTTATGGTCGAATCATAAACTCTTTATTTTCTTGTTACAATGATTTTCCACTTCATCTTGAAAGTCTTTGAACAATTTTCAAATGTTTCATACTTTTTCCTTATTAAGTAAATATACAGATATATTCACTCAAATTTTCGGAGAAAGCATATGAAGCAAAAAAGATCCATCGCATATGGCTACACATAATGGAATATGCACATCAGCATGCACAATTTCCAATAACCTAGTCATCTGTTCCTCTTTGTCCTATGAACAGAGTTTCAATTATCTCGAGAAAAGTTTCACAAGCGTCAATTGATCAAAATCAAAATACTCCAAAAATCCATCAACATGGAGTTTCTTGATGTTTTCTTTCCAATATAATTTAAACAGCGATGTCACTTCATAAGTGATCTTTCAATCATTTGTCTTGTGAAATTTTAGCAATAGTGTTTATGGATGTGATTTCTCCCACTAGATTTGTAAAAGTTCATCCATCCTTTATGGAATATGGTAATTATTTGAACAACCATTGTTCTCATAATACCGGAACAAAATAGCAATTATTTAAACAAATCTTGAAGACAAGCTTTGATCTCAACGAGAAACATAATAACACTTTATTTGTTTTCAATGAACATCATCACTTATTCTCTTGCTAGTTACCTAGGCCATTGTAGTTCATGAATTGTGTTGTTCTGTATGATACTTCACACCAACCAATTCGGTATCCAATACCGGTATCAAATACCTAAGAACCACATTGTTTAACAAGCAAGGAATATAGCCATAACATGTATATCTTTTATACACCTACGTTGGACATCTCCAACCTTTTCTTTTCTGCCAAATATTTTATAGATTCTCTTTCAGCAATTCCTTTTCTTTTAAAAGAATCTATCAACATCAATAGTAGTGTCATTCACATGACACATAGTACAAAGCATGTATAGTCAAATACTAATACCTTTGGACTTGCACTTTGAAGTGGATCACCATCATCAAATGTTAGGTGTTCTTTCAAAAATCCCTTCTTTACTAATCTATTAGTGTAGTAAACATTTTACTTACATCTTCTATTCATCCTTATCATGACAACTTTCATGATCAAGCTACTATAGCCTATAAGGAAGAATCGCGAGTATAATATCAGTTCCCAAAACCTTTTTGGTAGATTAGGACGCCTAGCGTCTCCAACCTTCACAAATTCTCATACAATATGAGAATATGTCTTTTGCTAAATTATACTCTATCATAATGCAACCAAAAACATTGTTTCAGATATCAAAATATCTTCCACACAGGATGGTTTCTGAAACAATTATTTCAGCTCCTAGATAACCTCGATATTAAAACAACTTTTGAATATCAAGAATCATGGAGGCAAACATGATATATGATACTAACATTGGAATTCTTACTCTTGATTTAATACTACTTATTAAACTTCATGGAGTAAATAGAGTTTGCTGAAAGTTTGCAATAGGAGTTCCAAACTTTAAATTGACATTCAAAACAATATGATACCAGTTTGTAAAGTAAATATCCAGAATTCTATAGTTCTATTATCTCAATTAAAACTAAGCATAAGGTAGTAAACAGATGCCAATGACTACAACAAATTATGCAAATTCACTTTTATTTAGTTTATGACAAATTTGGTTCGACTAATCCAAATTAGAAATGAACTCCCACTCAAAAACGAAATCCCTCATGCCTTTTTGGTGATTACATGAACCAAATCCGCTACACCAAGTCCGATCATCACGTGAGTCGGTGCAGCTTCAAAGGCGAGCATATATATGGGCATCATATCAACTATATGACTCATGCTTAACCTTTCGGTCCGTGTTCCGAGGCCATGTCTGTACATGCTAGGCTCGCCAAGTAAAAACCTTAGTACTCGCGTGTGTAAAACTGTTTTACACCAGAAATATGATCGTGGATTCAAGTACACCCGATCATCACGTGATGTCTTGAAGCGGCGAAACATAAATAGTGCGTACTTAAGGAAGAACACATTTTTATCTTGATATCTAAATGAGGGATCATCTTATAATGCTACTAAAAGCGCCAAACTAACAATATAAGATACGAACATCATATGTGTAAAGTGGGATGATATGATCCATGCATTTGATCACCATCGTATGCATCGTGGTATGATCTCTATCATTCCTTTGTGTGTAAGGCCAAGGTCTATGGAACTTTCACATTAGGTGTGTTGTAAGAGTATCAACTATACATCAACTTACAACATTAGCATACCATGACACTAGCCCAGCAATGATCTAAACTAGACGCCTCTAATTTATCAATTGCAAGTTTTACCTGGCTTAGGGCTTTCGAAGATAGACCCGTTCTTACCTACGAACATGGAACCACAACGATGATAACCAAATTATTAGGAACTCGTTGTAAATCAGATATTGACTATAGTAGGAGAGACAGACACCTGCCAGCCACTTATGCAAAACTAGTTGCATGTCAGTCGTGGAACAGGTCTCATGTGCGATGACATGTAAGGTTGGTCTGGGCCGCTTCATCCCACTATGCCACCAATATCCAAAATACATGAAAGAAGCAATAACATGATCATCATCGCCCACATACTCTTATGTGTTCTACCCGTGCAAAGAACCTACGCATATATCAGGCTCTGATACCACTGATGGGTTCGCAACATAGAAAACAAAAAATTCCTACGATGGGAACGATACACCAAGACCTATCTACTAGATAGAAGCAACGGGTGGATATACATCCATAGAGAACTCACCCTCGAAGACAACAAAGCTTTGTTAACAAGATGGAACTCGTGGATGATGTAGTCATACACTTGCCGATCTGAAGATCGTGATGAAGTCTAGCAGGTCCGGCTCTAGCACGTCCATCAGATCCAGCTCTAGCAAGCCCATCACCACCAAGTCCAGCACCGCAAAGCAGAAGTGCATCCGTGATCGCACACACGGCCGATACCCTGACAACCTCCGTCCCTCGCTCCAGCAAAGCAGCGGAAGCAGCAACTCCTTTCCAGATAAAGCCACCAGGAACATGTATCTAGCTAATCCGACACCATGGGGAAAAATACTAGGGGGGAGAGAGATCCTTCATGAGGAGGTGTGTGTGTGAAGGTGTGAGAGGGGGGCCTTTTATAGGAGGAGGGGAGAGTACCCCTCCCATGGCCGGCACCCATGGAGGGTGTCCCTTCACCTCCCCCATTCATGTTGTGGTAACCCCCTCCACATTAAAATGCCCCTTCACATTCTCTTTTAAAGTCTCCACTTTAAATGCATTAAATTTCTCCAAATTTAATGCTCTATCATTTAATTAAACTCTTTTATTAATTTTATTCAGAATTTTGTTAATTACTTTAATTAACAAAAATTCACATAAAAACCCCTGCAACATTTAAATATTACATGCATAACCAATTTCAGCAATTTCACCTGAAATAGTTTCGGTGTCTATTGAAATAATTCTACCGCTTTCTGAAATATTTATCTGAAACATATTTGCTCCAAAAGGTGTCGGTATCCCTTAAGTGTGTCACCCTACGGTTCGCGAATAATGCAAACATGATCGAGACCCCTCTCAAATCAATAGTCAGAAGCGAGACCTGGAGATCCGTACTGACTGCTACACATTCAACGATGACTTTTGTGATCGTGAGAACCATTAACGCTAGTAACTAAATCCCTTTGTCTCGTGGTATATGACATGTTCGAGATTCGATCATCGGTTTCTCCATACCTAGTTTGATGTCGTTACCAACATGCACTCTTTTCTCGATCCCGTGATATAACATTCTAGTGATCTCATCACTTGCTTGCAAGCTAACCAATGTGATATCACCGAGAGGGCCTAGAGTATATCTATCTATCATCCGGATGGACAAATCCAACTCTTAATCCATGAGCCTCTACATAACACTTTCGTAGCACTGAACCCACCTTTATAATCACACTTACATGGTGTGACATTTGATGTTATCAAGATACTCTTCCAATGTTAGTGATTGACATGATCTCATGGTCTAATGACTAGGATTAATTCGTATGATGTTATAGCAATATAAACACAATGACTTTGATTGTAATGCTATACTTCGGATGAATGTTCATCACATCATTCCACTAATGATGTGACCTCGTTATTAACAACATCCAATGTCCATGATCAGGAAACCTTGATCATCTTGTTAATCAACGAGCTAGTTTATAAGAGAGGCATAACTAGGAACTTTCCTTTTGTTTATTAAACACACATGTATTAACGTTTCCAAATTAATACAATTATAGCATGCAAAATAAACATTTATCATAAACAAGGAATAAGATAATAACAACTTTATTATTGCCTCTCGGGCATATTCCCTTCAGCCAACTCTAATAGGAAATCATGCTTATATATACAAGTGCCAATGCAACATGAATGCAACTAGACTCAAGAAACAAAATTAAGAAATACACCTAAAAACTTCCGGGTTGCCTCTCGAGAAGCACTTTTTTTAAAGTCATAGCTAGGCTTCGAAGCTTCATTATTATTTCAATAGATATCAAGTAGAGAATTTTTTTATTCTTACCTCACGTAGAAGTTTGGAGCACTTACTATCGTAGTTCTGCCGAAGTCACACACGCTTACAATGCATAGCAGTTTGGTAAATAAATAAATTTTTGCTTCCAAATGATGATGGATATGTCATATATGATGAGCATGCCTCCATAGATAGCTTTATCAAAAGTATTGGAGACTTACATATGAATTCAAATGTTTTACCTTGATTGGTATCATAAGGATATAATTCATAATACTCCTCCTTGATTGCACTATCATGGGGAAACACTTCGTAGCACCTTTCTTTTGTAACAGGGAAAATTCAAACGTGTCTTTCTCCTCTAGTTCATCACACTTGCTAGCAAGTTCATCAGTTCTAGAGATATCAAGCCACTCACAAAAGGAAGCATCATCAACAAATATTTCATTCGCAATGTGCCCTTCTTGTCCCTGCACATTAGTACTACAAGATTCTATCTCCAATTCATCAGTATTTATGTCCACCAAATGAGTATCTAGGCACAAGGCCTCCGCAGATAAATTATCTTCAGTTTCAACATAATAAGAATCATTACAGGAGATATAGGCACCATAAATAGTTTTGTCATTTTTATTATTCCATATTGGTTCATGCTCATGAGTATCAAATATGTATAAAGGATTTGGAGTAGAGGGTATAGGTGAGTGATCACTTAGCTCATCCTCCTCTTCTTGTTCCTCACCTTTAGGTGTGGTGTCGAGGATATTATCTAGATCTTCCTTTGCAGAATCATTTGGGAGTGAGTCATTATTTGTCAGGCTTCTCCCTAATTTAGTTTGTGGGGTGCCAAAATAATTTGTTGCCAATTCTTCAATGGTTTTTTCTTTCTTGATCTCAATATTCTTTTCATATGGCAACTTTTTGAATTGGCTGAAATTTACCTTGAGATCTTCTTCTTCAAACTATAAAGACATAACTTGTTTCTTGGGATCAGCCTTAGGGGGTTTAACATTGCAGGGATGTGTGTAACATTCCCACTCCTTTGGAATCTGCAAATTCTCAACATAGGTTTTGACAATTCTAATAATTATACAAGGGTCAAGATTAAAATCTCCAAGTAGTTTCTCTACTTTACCAGATGCTAGAAATTTTCTTGAGCAATCATATTCTATAGTATCCTTTTTATTAAGTTTAATTCCAAATTTTTCTTTTCCCATTATTTCATCTCGTAACTTCATCATCATATCATCGGTAATATATTCTTCATTCTCCTCTATTGAGGATTCATGTTGCAAAGCTACATCGCAATATTCATAGAAAGATTCCTTCTCTAATTCCTCACCAAACTCAGGCCAATCATCATCAAAATCATTACTGTATAATGAGATATCATTTGCATGCATACTATTTATGTGTGGAAAGTTATTTTCAGAAGTAGGAGATTCAAGTGGTTGATCAAGCTGCTCCTCTTCATTCTCACTAAGATAATTTGTGAGTAGCTAAGTGATAGTCTTACCTTTGGGCTTACCTTCCACTATTTGAGAGGGTACAACATCAAGTGCCACCTCTTTATTAACAATATGTTTTGGTAGTTTAGGTGGAGGTTATTTGAGTGGAGTTTCCTCCACATTATCCTTTGGAGCACCCTGTAAAAGTTTAGATTATTTAATCCTCTCATCAATAAATGCATTATTAAGGAGGTTGTCTTGGTAATAATAGAATATAGTGTGAACTTCTTTATTAAACTCGTCCTCACAATAAGCTTTCTCTATCCTATTCACAATGTCTAGGAAATTCCATGCTCTTTCAACACTGAATTCAGTGAAAGACCCATTGGTAAGGGCCTCGCACTAAGCTTTCTCTATCCTCTCCTATTCATTTTTGTTATCATTGTTCAAACCTACGTAGAAGATGTGTATCACCTGCCAAGGCGAGAAGTTATGGTGGGGACAACAATCAAGCAATCCCCAAATCCTTGTATATCCTTCGGGCAAGCTTTCTTCGGGTTTTCCTTTAAAAAAATTGATCACGCATCTCGCACCGAGAGTTTTTGTACTGGGAAAGAAATCAACGAAAAATAGAGAGGCTAGGCTCTCCCAGGAATTAGTAATCTTTGCAAAACTTTGAATATACCAAGAACGAGCCTCATCAATGAGGGTTTCAGCAAAGAGAAAAATTTTAACCTCATCCTCACTTTGTAAATTAAGATGGAAAGTCCCACAATTATCTTTGAAGGACCCTACATGCTCATACGGATCCTCCGTACTATCTCCTGCAATTTTATTTGCATGCAAAATATCTAAAAGCATGGGGTTAATATCATACCCTCTTGGGTTATTCGATTTTAAATAGGCTTCCATGGGATGACCGGAATTCCTAACAACCTCAAGCTGGATTATATGTTGGTACTCTCCCATAATGTATCACCTGAAACTAATAAACAACTTTAGTAAGACAATGAGTAAAGTAAGTAACTAAGAACAAAGACCAAAAGCGCTTAGCTCCCCGGCAACGGCGTCAGAAAATTGCTTGATGACTACAAGTGCACATATCAATTGTAGCTAGTTTCAAAGTAAAGTTATCGAACCCACAGACAATTTTTGGTAAAGGTTTTTATGCCCCTCGTTACTATTTACAAAAGGATACTTGTAAGTTGTCTTTGATTCCAAGTAAAGGGTATTTGAATTGTTTATGGTTGTTTGCAGAGAAAGTAATTAAAACAAGTAACGAGATTGTATGAAAGCATGGTTGAACTCAGTAGGGCTAAAACGTTCACTGTGATGTAGGATACACCACTAGTATAGTACTATTATTTATATGTAATCAAGATAACATACTTCTTGTGTCATGATATGTGTGGAGAGAGCCCCATAATAAGATATTCACAACAAGGCTCGTAGGAAGCCACTTTGTTTAGCCAAGTGTGAGGTCACCTCTAAATAACCACTTCAATGCTGAGAACAATCACCCATACAGGCCACTACAATTAAGGGTTTCCCCATGGATATTGTAATTATCTTAGAGAGTCCCTCTTGATCCCCCTTTGACCATGTGGGTTACGAGCCGGCACCAATCTGTCATGGGGCACTCTAGATACGCTTCCACAACATGTCCAAAGGGTTTCTTCCTCCCTTTAGTCCCAGAGGCAAATAATATGTGGTCGACTTCGTATATAATCTAAAGAGAGAAATCAAACACAAGTCATAATTATATCATAGACAAGCAAGTCATATGGACACAAGAATAGATCATCTTTGTTTCAAGTTCATAGTGGTGCTAGGGTTTCTCCATATACCCAAGAACAAAGGAATTACTCACTCATGGAAACAATCAACAACATCATCATAATAAAATGGATGCATAAAAGTACAAAGGTAGATCTAATGCAAACCACAATTGAATCTGGAATTACAAAGAGATTTAATAGATGGGAGATGGTGGTAATGGTGGTAATGAGATGAAGCGGTTGATGATGAAGGGGATGATGTGTTATCCTCCAATGATCCAAGTCCCTTCTCCTCTTGATAAATGGTGATGGCGGAGATCTTGTGGAGGCGGCGGCTATGGAGTTTACAAGGAGGTAGGGCTTCGTCGTCGAGGTATATGGAGATGTCTCCTTCTCCCCTGGCTCCTTGGCTCTATATATAGGCCTAGGTGTGCCTCCAATAGCCCCAATACGTTTCTTATGACCTAAGGAAGGTATAGGAACAAATGGGGATGGATTCTATGAAGAAACACGTCCAGAACAGTTTTTTCCGTGCGTCCAGGCCCATGGTACGGGTGGACGGTACGGGCGGGTTCTGCCCGTACCAATGGTCGTTATCGGTGCGGTAGCTTTCGTATTTTGGCCACCATTTCTTCATACAACACAGATTTGGGTGTTCTTTGGCTCGTTGGATTCGTATGGACAAGGGCTACAACACCATGGCCTTGGATCATCATTTGGTGTTGATGGAAAAAATCAACTTTTTTCCTCTCCTCAAATGGCTAAGTCTAGTGCTTGCAACTCCTCCATATTAAATTATCTTGGCTCCATTTATCCATGATTCTCCATAGCATCTACACATAAATAAAATACAATAAAAAGGTAATATAATCCTAATAAAACTACTAGTAATCATACATAAAAGGCATAGTTATAGATAGATGTAGCATATAATGAGTGATAATATGAATAATTTGTATACTTAAATATGCATCAATTTTGGACTCATCTAGGATCCTATGAGGATTTCACCGAATAACCTCTCTCTCGATATTTATGAGAAGAGGGTTCGCTCATTTACCACGCTGACAAATAAAAGTACAGTTACTTCAGATTGTCGGGTGGAGCCCTTTGGCAAGAAAATTTTGCTTCTAGACATGAGTTACTTCCCTCCTTTTTTTGTGCTCCTTTATATGATATAGTATTTCTATTGCCTTAATCTGTAACCTTTACCATGTTGGATTACGACCACCTTTCTACTCTTTCTCCCCTTCTAGAGATTGGTGAACTGCCAACCAGTCCCTCTCTATCTGAGGATTTCACTAGAGCTGGGACTATCCCTGATGAAGAAGAGGAATCATCTGCTACTGAATCTTCTTCGCATACTCATTATGTTGCTTCAGCATAGTCTGAAGATTTCCGAAGGGTGCCTTCTGCTGAGAAAAGGTAACGTGCTGAGGCTGTATAAATAGTTGAAGACTCGGATGATTCGACTAGTTCGAAACTGCGGTTGGATGTTCATGTTTCATCGGCTCTACCGCAGATGAATCTCTTCCAACAAACACGGGATGTTTCCTTGTAAGTACTACTTTTTATCTTAATTATTGTTGATGGTAGCTTTACCTTTAATGAGACGATAATTCTTTTTATTTTTCTCCTGAAGTGACAATGAAGAAGAAGATCCTCCTGTTTCTCCCCTTGGTGCTTCTGTTTATCCTCCTCCGGCCAAGTCGCCTAAGCTATCTATGGATCCGGATAAAACTTATGAATCTTCGGCGGAAAAACCGATCCTAAGAGATGTTGCTACCTCACCGAAACTGTCACCTCCGAAAAGAAGAAAACTTGTAGGCAAAGGCTTCGCAATACCTGAGAACCCGATAGAAATATATATGCAGGATGGAAGTGATTTTATGAAGTTTTATCATTGTATCTTTCCTCTGTCTGCAATGCTCCAATAATTCTTTCTCTGTGCCTTAGCCACTAATGCGCGAGATGGTTGACATGGACTCTCGTTTTATCAAGATCCAGACTAAAGCTAAAGAATCTAAAGGTTTGTTTTTGTCACCCGATAGTATTGCTATCACAAGCTTTTATTGATCTTTGTACAATTTTTCAAAATACCAAACTGCTGCCAAAGATTCCAGGGTTATCCGGGATGAGTCATTGAAGCATTTTGAAGATTTGGAGGCCAAATTGTGGGTCATAGAGAAAGCGCTGGAGGAGGCCAAGCAGAAAAAACAAGTCTAACGCTGAAGGAAAGGAAAGCAAGCGATTTCTCTCGCCGAACGAGATGAAAATCTTAGGAAGCGACTAGAAGTTCTCAACACTTCTTTTACTCGTGAGTTTCTTCTTCATAATATTCTACTTGCATTTTTTTCTTTTGGTTGTTGTTTCTTATTTGAGACCTCCTTTTTGTAGATCTTAACGACCAATCTCTAGTGTCAGATGAGGACATGAAGGTTGACCCTTTGTTTTATGTTGTTGGGCCTCTTGAGGCCAATAGTGTTCACATGCGCAATCTTCTAATTCGTTCACGCCACGTATTCAAAAGCCTTCATGCTAAAGTTTTCCCAGCGAAGGAGGTGCCAACGGATTTGAATGACTGCGTCACTATCTTTGGCGCTAATACAAACCCGCTGACGGGCTACAACATGATTCAGTCGAAGAGTGGTGCTGAGACTTCAATGGCTTTGGCGATGGCGCATGGCGAGAACGTCGACTAGAAGAAGGTTAGCTCCTTTGTTCCAGTCATCGATGATGGAAAAGCAATTGAGCTTAAACCCTTCATTATGAAGTCCAAATTCTCCTAGGCATAGGTAGAGCTCCCGAGACATCCGCCACCCATCCTTCGACTGGAACTCCTTCTGGTAGTACTGCTCCAATTATGCCTTCTTCGGTTGATGCTCCGTTGGCCAGTGCTACTTTATCTGCAGAGAAATCTGCTCCATAATTGTCTTGTAGTCGTAGACGATTCTCTTTTATTTTGTTGCTTGTAATGAACCTGGTTTTTATTGCCAAACTACTCCTCATGTCGATAAGTATTTGGTTTGCATGTATAAACAATGTATCTGTTGCTGTGTATGCAAGCTATTTGGTTCACTAAAATTCTTGTACTTGTCATCTATTCTGCCAGATATTTCTTGATTCGACTGCTCCCTCTGTGTCCAATCAGGCTTCGGATGCGCAACCATATTCTTTTGGGGTGGGTGTATCCGAAACTGACATTGTTCGTGTTGTTGATCCTTCATTGTACACGGAGAAGATTGAACAGGTGAAGAGACTTGAAGGTAATCTTTGAGTTGTGCAAGCAATGGTAGACGTGTCGCAATCAAAAATGTGCAAAGCATTGGATCACGAGTCGTATTTATTAGAAGAAATCTCCAGGACAAGCGAGAAGATGCTTTGTAAGTATTTCACGAAAGCCCCCTAGTTTTATTCGTTCAGTCAAGGAAGTTGACCTTCTTCTTTCCTTCAGTTGTTCGGTTGTGCAAGAGGGAGGAAACCCAACATCTCGTAGAGCCGAATGAATGCTCTAGTGGCCACTTCCCAAGATATTGGTAATGATTTCTGGACTGATCATCACCGTGCGTATGCGGTGGCCTTGCTCCAGGATACTGGTAATGATTTCTGGACTGATCATCACTGAGGTGGAAGAATTTATCGAGTGCTGCCATACGTCCATCGTATATAATACCATGTTTCCTGCGGATCCTCAACCTCAAAGTCCTGCTGATTTGATGTTAGAGTTTTGACAAGGCGAGAGGATTTACCTCTTCATAAAACTGCAGCTTGTAGCGGGTGCCAAACTTGCACTTTCTTGGGTGCACGTACACCACCCTACATTGGACTTGGATGTTGTGTTGCAGGGATTGCCTTCTCCTCCTAGTGGTGGGTTGGTTAATATGGAGCCTCATTACGTGGCTGCTCGTAAACCTGCCATCATGATTTTCCGGAGATGTCCAGAGGAACACGAAGATTTCTTCCTAAATTTCACCATATGAGTATTTCTTGCAAGATGGAGCATGTATATTATGTATATTTGTATTCAATTAGCTGATAAATATATGACATATTTTTAGTGAAGAGTCATTAGGTTTTTCAGAATTTTTTTATTATGCGAGACCCTTTCATTTGCCTGACGCTCTGGGGCCGAGTGAGCTATTCAGGTCAAGGCGCGTTGTACTAAAGCTGAACTTTGTTGGTGCGGTATACTTGGAGAAGCCCCCAAGTCTTGAGTGAATATTTGTGATCGGTTATCCATTGATGAATCCCCCCATGTCTGATTCAACTAAGGGACTGAGATTCAGCTTTGGGAACCTATCTTTATTTATCGTCGAATCATAGGGGTACATATTTTGGTATGCTCGCCTGGTTGTTGGCCTTATTGAAAATAAAATGCATAAAAAGGAAAAAATCCTAGGGTTTGTGTTCTTTAGGTTGAATTGCTTCTTTGCTGCCTTCGCGTGTTCCCTTTGACCGTGGTGATTCAAGGGTGTTTTCTAGTCTTTCGACTGGAAACACAGCTTCTGTACGGTGGACCAGAGAGAAAGGAGTGTGTCCTGATAGATTGCTTTGGGTGGCAAAGTCGTTACACACGCGAAGTCCTGCATTTTCTTTAGGGTCCACACTAGGTTGGCCACCCATGTTGCTCTTGTTATCTCTGTGATGTGCCATGATTTGGTGAGGCGATGGATCGTTTGCACAATGGCCTCGATTGTTGGTTCCATAGCTTGTTGGGCGAACCGTACTGCAACAGCTGAACATAGTTTGAATAGGTGCTCGTTGGGTTCCTTAGGGATTTCTTATATGTTGACTGATTTGAAAAAGATCTCCCAACTCTCACGGGGGAACCGACGAGCGCGCTTTCCTATGCGGGACCATTATTGGAGGCCGAATAGATCGCCTTCGTGTTTGTGTGGTGGACTTGACTTTCCGAAGTTTGGTCGATAAGGACGTGTCCACTGGGTGGTAGCTCTGTACCTGCAATTTTCAGCTAGGCAAATTCTGTTTCCATCCCAAAAGGTTATGATATCTTTTTGAATTCTCGATCGCAATTATCCGTGCAAATAAAACATCCTCTTATGGTTATGATTCCATTGGGTGCTGGCATTTTTAATACCAGTTATGTGTAGTGAGGTACCGCCATAAATTTGGCGAAAGTTGGGCGTCCCAGGATCGCGTGGTACTGTGATGGCCAGTCCATGACTTCGAACTCAAGTTTTTCATGCCTGAAATTATTCCTTGATCTAAAGACTACGTCGAGATAGACTTTTCCTAGAGGAATTTTTGCTTTGCCTAGGACTATCCAATGGAAGGTTGTATCCGCGGGTGTCAGGTTTGCTAAGGACCAATTTATTGCTCATAGGGTCTTGGCATAGATTATATTGATGATGTTGCATGCGTCGAAGAAAACTTTGCTCATGTCGAATCCGCCAATTCGGGCTTCCACGATCAGAGCTGAATAACCCGGTCAGGGGACCAGAATTGGGTGATCAGCCCTGTTAAATGTGATTTGTTGCTCTGACCAATGCAGATATTCGAGTGTGCGTTGCGGTGCTGTCTCTGCCATATTAACTTGTCGTATCATTATTTTTGAACCCCGTTGGATGGGCGCTCTTTCTGGATCATGGACATTGCTCCTCTAGATTGTGGATATTCGTCTTCCTATTTTTTGTTTGTTGTGGGTTATGGTTTCCCTTTTGGCGGTTGTACTGGAGGTGGCGGAGGTGCACCGAGAGCTAGGGTTCCTTGTGCGGTGGCGTATCCTTGGTTTGCTGCTCCGGCTACCTTTGTGTTGCATACGTTCTTCATCTCTAGAAAAGTGCGGCAATCCTTCATGAGATGGTTCAATGGCCTCCTTCCTGTGGAGTCGATGTAGAAGTGCATATTGCAGGGTCCCTCCAACATCTTTAATGGGGACATTGCGGCTCCCATGCCCTTGGTTGATATTTTTGTGTCCAATTACTTCCGCCGCTGTCCTCTCTGCTGTTGTGGTATCCGCTGCCACGATCGTCATTTCTTCGGTTACTCTCCCCTAAAAAACCAGCCACGACATAGCTCGGCCCATCGTATCCGTCATTGCTACATCTCCTCCTATCGTTATTGCGCTTGTCCCAATCTTCTTGAAGCGAGCGCCCTCACTTGTTGTTTACCACATCTTCGCCATCTTCCCAATGATTAGCCATGTCCATTATCTATGATATTGTTTTAGGCTTCACCTGCCCCAGTTCCTCGATGAACTCTCTTCAGAGGAGGCCATTGTTGAATGCGTCAATTACCCTCTCATCATATATAGTTTGAGCTGAATTCTTGATGATGTTCCACCGTTGGATAAACGCTTGTATCGATTGTTCGTGTTTTCATGCCCGTAACTATTCTAATGATGCAAGTCACTTGAACGTGGATGTGAAGTTTCTGATGAACTTATCTTCGAGGTCATTCCATCTACTAATGGATTCTTCGGGTAGCTACCTGAGCCATGACCGTGCAGCACTGCTTAAGTGTAACTGTAGGCTTTGCATTTGCGGTGGCCTTGGAGCCACCCTGTAGTTTGACGGTTGCCAGATAGTCTGATATTGAAGATTCGGGTTCCTGTAGACCGTCATATTTTTGGCAATCATGAGGAAGATTAAAAATATTTGGCACTAGTGTTTTGCGAACCCATCGGGTAAAGCAACT
The DNA here is from genome assembly GCA_910589775.1 of Avena eriantha. NCBI lineage: Eukaryota > Viridiplantae > Streptophyta > Magnoliopsida > Poales > Poaceae > Avena > Avena eriantha. The sequence continues at coordinate 350,919,648 of OU342743.1, read as the reverse complement.
AGCTCTACATAGTTCATACTCGTCCTCACATTCCCCGTTGTAGTATCTTTGTATACTTCGCTCCTCACTGGATCTACTAATCCTGCACTGTGTGATGTCGTTTCTTGTGTTGTCTCGTGGCCCGGTGTTCGAAAAGTGCACCTGATGTGGTGATTGTGATCATCGGGTGTGCCCCACATGCCGACGGCTGCTGCGATGGTGTGGGGATCTGTCTGGTTGTTGCGTGACTCCTTGTGCAAGGGATGCTCCCACCATGCCAGGTTCATAAGAGCGGATCGATGGAGGGTTACACGGGGATCATCGGCTGTAGGCAGAGTTGTGATTAGGTAGGTCTAGGTGGCAACGATTGTGGCATGTGCTGTTTTTTCTCTTATATGTCTCTCTTGGTCTACCATCATAAACGATAGATCAAGGTTTCAGTCCATCTCATTTCTTTCTGCTTCGTGGATATTCTGCAGCCGTGAAGTTCCTCTCCTAGGTGGCGCACCTCTACTCTTCGGAGGCTGGATTCAACATATAGTCTTCTCCTTTCATCGAGCTTCTTCTGCATTCTGAGTAGGTCCCTTTTCGTGTGATGAAGTAAGGATTGGTAGGCCATTATGTCCTCGTGTGTTGCTTCTGCTGTCATCAGGACTACATATGATATTTCATCCCTTGCTTTTTTCCATGCTTTGTCGGATAGCCGACGAGTTTGCCATTCGCCTTCGCGTGGTTCTTCTCTGCATGGTATGACTTGGTTGTGGGTCAGTCTCCTCCGTTTCCTTGGTTCTCTGCATCATCACCTAATAAAATATCGTTAGGGTCAAGGAGTGGGTTACCATTTGAGTCACGCGGTGTTGTTGTTGGTTCACCAATGATCACGCACACTTGGTGGTGCATGAGGTATGCGCTGCTGCTATTTTTGCTGGACCCGCAAGAGGCACTGTCCATGAAATCCTACGGGTTTTGCTCTGGATAGATTTCGGCCATCCTGATTCTGATGTCGATGTCCTTGTCGCTTTCCTCGGGTTCCTTATTTGGAAGACTTGAGCCATGTGGTGGTGTTACCTAGACATCTGATCCGAAGGAGAGACCATCATATAGATTGGACAAATCCCCTAGATCTGCTGAGTTTCCAGAGTCCTCGCCGTTTACTGGCTGGGGTGCAGCTTCTTCACATGAGTCGACTAAAGTTTTAGGAACCGCAGTGGGTGCTGCTGTTCGAGCTGATAGACTTGATAAAACTAGTACTGATAGGGCAGATTCTTCGGGTTCCTCCATGCAAAAGTGGAAACTTCCGACAATGAGATCAGATCCGCCATTGAAGTCAGCGAGAATCGAGACAGGGGTGGGCAGGTGTGGTGCTGCTACCGTTGGATTGTTGCTGGATGGAGAGGGGGGGTACATGGCTCTAGTGTCCAGATTTCCACAAATGATGCCAATTGATGAGGGGTAACCTTGGCAATGTTCATGGTTATGTACTTCGGGTTTCGTCAAAAGAGAATGCTGGGGATTTTGTCGACTGATCAGGCAAACGAGGGAGTCGAAGTCATCTGATTGATTATCGTCAAATCGATTATAGATCACTCAAGGGTTTTTTTGGTGCATATCTGTTGGCTCCTCCCATCCTATATATAATAGGTTGGGTCCTGAGGTCATATATGGATAGGTTACAATCTTACAATTATAACACTAATACAATATCGGTTTCTATTTACTTATCTAGTAAACTATGCTTTCCATCGGATGCTTCCTAGGTCTTCTTCTTGGGTTTCGTGGGCTATGAGCCATCATGTAACCGGGGTAACTAATCATCATAACCCGAGTAGTTATACCGATGTTAGCGTGCTTCCCCCACCTCGTCCTACCACCTGGCACGCATCTGCTGCCCGCGAGGGTGGATGCAGCCAGTGCTGACCTTCATGTGTAGCCCCTTCCATGGGCCATATGGAGACATGTTCAAACGTCGAGCTCGTGGTTTTTCCCTTCCTGTCCTCTATTGATTCCGACCTTCACGGGAATTATCTAGGATGGAAGACGCGGTGTTCCTCTCCCCTGTTAAACTCTTTCTTCTTCCCTCTGTCACTTCCGTCTCGATGGGGCAGTTCAGATGTTTATTGATGATAAATACAACCTTTCCAGAAAGGCAGTACTATTATCTCGTCCAACAATTTCAGCTATTGTTGCTGCTTACTACTCTCACTTAAGTGATGTTTCGCTGCTCTATTTCCTTCTCGCTCAGGTGCAAACTATCGCTTCTCTTTGCATGCTTGTATTGTGTTTTAGCATTGTCTTTAGGGAGTATACCATTGACTTCGGGCAATATAAGTAGTGCCTCCCTGTAAGTTCATGCAATGCCACCGAGGCAGTTTAGGAAGTGCATTTGGGTAGTATAAGCAGTGTATTTGGGAAGTATAATCATTGATTCTTGGTAGTACAAGTAGTGGATATTTGGTAAGTTCATGCAGGGCATCTCAGTTGTGCTCGCGGGAAAAGTTCAGGTGCGATATCGAGGACAGTTCATGAAGTCCACGATAAGTTCAGGTGCGATATCGCGAGCAGTTTAGGTAATGCATGGACATCTCAGCTGCGCTTGCAGGGAAGAAGTTCAGGCGCGATATCTTAGGTATTCCACGATAAGTTTAGGCATTCTTTCGTTGACAATTTAGACAATGCGTGGACATCTCAGCTATGCTCGCAGGGAAAACGTTTAGGAGCAATATCGTGGGAAGTTCAGGTAGTCCATGATAAGTTCAGGAGTGCTTTCATAGACAGTTCACGTAATGCGCGGACATCTCAGTTACACTTGCAGGGAAAAAGTTCAGACGTGATATCACGGGCAGTTCAGCTAGTGCATGATAAGTTTAGGCATGATTTCGCAGACAGTTCGGAAAAATTCATGGCCATTTCAGCTGCACTCGCGGGAAAAGTTCAGGCGGGATATCGCGGGCAGTTCAGGTAGTCCACGATAAGTTCAGGAAATGTGTGTGCATTTCAGCTGCGCTCGCTAGGAAAATGCAGGTGCAATTTAGCGAGCAGTTCAGGTTGTCTGCGATAAGTTTAGGTGCGCTTTCACGGAAAGTTTAGGAAATCTTAGTCCAACTACACTCGTGCGGAAAGTATGTGGGCAGTTCAAGGTACACTTAGTAGGAAGTTCAGGAGTCTACAATATGTTTAAGTGCGTTTTCACGATAGTTCGGAAAATATCCAGACATTTTAACTGCACTTACAGGAGAGAAGCAGACATTTCAAGTTTGCACACCGGACAGTTCAACCATATTTCTCTGATAAGTATGACAATTAAAACCGTCTGCTGCCCGTCATTTCAAAAGAGCGGATGGTAATTTAAAAATTGCTCTTAAACTACAAAAAATTAACAAAAATGATCTAAATGAATTAGATGTGCCTATATTAGAGCTTTATAACGACATATCATTTGCATTATTTCGACTAATGGTTGAAAAACTATCATCTAAATGGAATCCGTCATTTTTTAATACATCTGGATAATGTAAAATTCGAAAACATGTCCTTGACAAAAAAGATGCGCAATTTGAATATCGGTCGAATGGTATTATTCTATAGCTTAATATTGGTGGTAACATAGTGTTCTGATGCCACTCCCTCCATATGTGTTACCAACTGTTGGATTTTGAAAGAGGACTCATCTGGATAGTCCACTAGGGCCGGTAAGTTTGATTTTCTTATCACGGGCAGGCCTCTCCTGTCAAGTGATTGGGTCATATCCACAGCCTTTGCCCGCGACGTAGCAAGGACTCTCCATAAGCTGTAAAAGTGACTGCCTCCTCTATCAACCCGACGTGACCCTCTCTTCCTTCTTTTCTATCCCATAGTGCACCTCCGCACCAAATCAGGCGATCAACGACAACCACGCCTCCATTCCTGTCGTCAGAGTGCACATCATGATGTCGCCTAATGTCGATGAGATCTATAGGGCCGATTCCCACAAGGATTATGATTTGATATTATTTTATAGCTTAATCTTGGAGAGCGACAAGCCTTCTCAGCCCATCAACTCACCCTTAATGGATCAACGCTTACCTAGACGCTTACAGAGCAAAGATAAATTTAAATAATAAAATAGGAAGCGGAAGCGGTAAGCTAGGAAATCATGTGCGCTTAGTTCAGATGCTAATATAGCTCCGAGCAACTTTCATTTTTCACGACAAATGAAAAAAATGAGTAGCACCGGACGAAAAGATTTGCGCCGGGCACCCGGGATTCAAGGCTTCAACCATCGAGAAAACAAGATTTTAATCCTAGTGTCGCCTTTTAAGCGACGTGTTGTGGTTGCTCTCAGCTTTTTCTTTGACGCTGTCATGTGGGACTTGCCGAGCTCGAGTGCATTTGCCAGAGGTGTGTAACTAAGGTGTGGACCTGAAGGCATCGAAGCACAGGAACGGTTTCCTCTCACAGAAACTCTCTCTAGCACAGCTCCTCCCGTCATGCTCCCGTCCTAGGGTTTCTGCCGCTGCCCTTCCTTTCTGGCTCCCACTCGCTCACCCTCGAGGACCTGATGTTGGCCAAATATTCACCGGCGTCCAAATCTTGGCTCCGATTGCGACCTCTATTTCTATCTCTCTTCCAAAAAACAGTTGTCATAATCGTCCACCTCGACCTCGGCCTCGCCGTCGACTTTCCACTCCGCGGAGTTTACCTATTCACCAAGGTGGTCGTCCATTGTTAGTTCGTCCTCGGCCTTTAGGTTATAGGTCTTCTCCGTCTAGATCCACCTCGGCCACTTGTTCGACGGATGGAGGATGAGCCACGCTTCAGTTGTGGTTCGCCAACCTGGAGCACAACAACTCTTGATTTCTAGGTGCCACCTAGACAGTCGGGGAAACCATAATTGTCTTTACTGACGGCGTGCCTCTTGTCGAGATGACCGTTGTGGCTCGCCCCCATCTAAGGTTTCCAATCTGACCTTGCTCGTTGTCGCTTTGACGCCATGGGGTTTTCCACCACTATAATCATGGTGGGCGCCTGCTTCATCTTAGCTACGCTGTCTCTACACGTCTACATCCTTGTTTCTCCTCTACTACCGACTCTCCCTTTTCTCTACTGTCGTGACTCCCATGTATGCCAGTACATGCTTGCAAGATAGGATGTTGGAGGCTGGTCCGTGCTCACTGCTACTTTCATGCTACCGGCAGGCCATTCTCGATCAGGGCCTAGCAATGGGTGCTAGTGTGGGCTATGACAAGCACCATAGTGTTAACATTGGCTCGAGGATGAACGAGCGGAGAAAGGGACCAATGTAGGATGGCCACCGTTGCTGCTGGTGTTGTACTCATGTCTCCTTGCATGTGCCACGTATAGCTAGTATCATTTGCTAGGGAAGGCAATGTCCAACTTATACTATTCTAGCATCTTATGTATTCCATTAGGTTACAGCTCCAGCAAGAAGGCCTACGATAGTACCAGGGTGGCAAAGTGCAGATAGCCCATTTTATGGGTGTTATGCCCAAAATCAATGCATCCAAACACACATACTAATCCTCCACGTTAACCACATAATGCCTAAACATTCTAAAGGTGCCGCGACGAAGCGTGCATACCCATCTAGTATCATTTACTTCATTCCGATAAGACGTTTAGGAATAATTTCAAGTATTTTTAAAACTAATCTTAAATGGTAACATATTTACAAAATTTGTGAGAACAAAAAAGTTGCACCTAATCCATAGCATTTCAACCCAATACAATTTGCTTGAATCGGATAAATGGTTTGAAAACAGCGGGCAAAATACTATCCTGTAATAGAAAATACACGAAAATGGTATTTTGTATATATGAAATATTATTAAATTTTAAAATATTTTGGAAAACTTTGAAAATGAAAAGGTTGCGCAATTCGAGTATGAATCCAACGGTATATCGCATGTGTCCTTCTGATAAAAGGTATGAAAACTACTACCAAAATACTCTACGGATATAAAAACGTCTAAGAAAACACTGATAGTATATTTAAATTTGTTGTAAAACTATCCAGAATTTTGAAAAATTATAAAAACAAAAATTGTGCAATATCCATAGCTATCCAATGGTATATCATTCATACAATTCTGATAAGTGGTTCAAAAACCATAAGAAAATACGGTTTATAGATATACTATAGCAGAAAATTTGGTAGCGTTTATGACAAGTTTAGCTCCGTTTACTAAGAAAATTCAGGACTAGATGTAGATTATTAATCTACAACTGGTTGTCGAATATATAAATATATGCAAAATAGTAGGATCATGGGTGCTACCTACGCATGCCGATCCAACCATTAGATCTCTTATAGGGAGCCTAAAAATTAGCAACGAGAACACAAGGTTTGAAACGAAATATTCCTTCGATGTCATACCAGGAGCACAACCAACACAACCGTCCACATTGCATAGAAAAATCATCATACATGGACAGCTAAAACGCTAGTACTACTACACCACGCCGCATACCAAACAATCTGCACATCACATGGTCCATAGAAGCTGCAAAAAAATTAGCAATCCAACCAACTACTTTAATTAATACATTCAACATAGTAATATCTCACCTCGCTTTTCGATGCACGGCGGTTTACAAAAAGCACAAAGCAGTTTCTCATCTGCACATCACATGGTCCATGTAAGCTACAAAAATTTAGCAATCCAACCAACCAATTTCACTAGTACATGCAATATACTAATATACCACCTCACTTCTTGCACACATTACTCTAATTTCAACCACACATCATCTTGTTAGCTGACTCAAACTTTCTTGTACCATTAATTTACTTTCTCCGGTCTATATTATTGTTCTCAACTTTCTCTAGATTTCGATGTATCTAGTTAAGTATTTAGACTACATGCATTCATATCTAGACAAAGTTGAGAGCATTAATATAAACCGGAGGGAGTATATCAAAGAGTTTTTTGTTTTCACATAGCTTCACTTTAATTGTGTGTGTGTTCATCGTTCTGTTGACACAAAATGAAATATGTGAGAGTATATGTATTATTTACATGAAGTATAGGTACTATTTACGTGAAGTATGAGTGTTTACTAACAGGAAGTATAGGGGTAGTTGTAGTAGAAAGTATATGTGTTTATTTACATGAAGTATATGTTCGTAAATGGGAAGTATAGATAGTTCAAACATGAGGTATAGGTCATGATAAAAATATCAAAAAGGCTATCCCTAAGGCTAAGAAAATAGAAACCATTTACAAGTCATAGCAGGCGAGAGAAGTATGACGAGACCTAGGCGAGAAGTATAAGGAAGTTAAAAAAGGAGTATAACAAAGTACAGAGTAAGAACTAAGCACACAATAATTAGAAAAGGATAAAAAGTATAGGTCTTCCACATCTTCAAAAAAAGAAAGTATAGCATAGTTTTAAGAAAGAAGTATGGGGTCCCACCCTCCATTACCCCACAAGTAAGATGTAATCAATGAAAAACATAATATGCCATCAGAAAAGTTTCCATTATATACATCTGAATGTACACAAATAGGAAGTATGTGTATTATTACAGCATAAGTATCGACTTATGTAAATGTGAAGTATAGTGTTCGCTCCCTAGAAAATAAAATCAAAAAAGGAAAGTACAAAAATTAAAAAAGGGAAATATAGAAATTGCACAAAGGAAAGTATAGAAGTTATACAAAAGGAAGTATAGTGTTCACGGCCTAAGAAATGAAACTAGCAAAAGGCAAGTATAAAAACTGAATAAAGATAAGTATAGAAATGGAAGAAAGAAAAGTACAGAAATTTCAAAAAGGAAAGTATAGTGTTCGCTGCCAAAAAAAAGAACCACGGATAGTATTCTTGAAAATCCTATTAAAATCATTAGAATTTGAGAAAACTTTATGACTAAAAAAGTTATGCCTACTTCATAGGTATCCAACGAGATATTATTGGCATTATTCAGATAAGTGGTTCAAAAATAATTGACAAATTACTATTCGTACCTAAGAGATCAAACCACAAACAGGATTTTTGAAATTACTATTAAACCGTTTTGAATTTGAGAAAATGTTCTGAATAAAAAGGTTGCGTCTACTCTATATCTATCCAACGAGATATCATTTGCATCATTCTGACAAGCGGTTAAAATTAAACAAGAAATTACTGGCCATTGTTTTCGAAAATTATGAATCTTAGTATATTCAAAATTAATTTTAAACAATGCAGAATTTGAAAAAACTTTGAATTTGAAAAAGGTGCAAAATTTCATTATATTTTCAACTCATCATCATTTTCTGATTTTTAAAATTAAAGTTGAATGGTTTGGAATCTAAAAAAAATTATAATATGAAAAATTTGCGAATTTTCAATAGCTTTCCAACTGTATATCATTTACATTATTTTAATAAGTGGTTTAGAAATAAGAAGAAAAATCATTACATAGATAAAACAGAGGAAATCGCATACGAATCGGTATATAAATTGAACAGAGAGAAGTATGGATCATGTATAGAATACTATTCTATCATCAATGATAGAATAACACAAGTATATATATATATATTATACAACCTCTAGTTCATGTAACTCTTTCGGAACTTCATGTGACAAGATAGTGAACTTTTTCACGGACTATCGAGAATCTATGTTTTAGCGAAAAATATTTTAAACATAGCTTTTGAATCACTTATCGGAATGATGCATATAATATACCGTTATAAAGATATAAAAATTTAGAATCTTTTATATTCAAATGTTTCCTAAAATTCAGTAAGGTTTAAAATAAATTTTAAAAATACTAAACAGTATTTTTGTGAAATTAGGCGTTTTCGTGCAATAATTTGCCCACAGTTTTCAAACCGCTTATCGAATTGATGCATGTCATATATACCATTGAAAAGGTATTGAAATTGCGCAACTTATTAATTTTTAAAGTTTTCATAAATTTCTCACGGTTTAAGAGCAGTTCTAGATATACTAAAAACTATTTCCGTTATTGTTTTCCATTTTTACTGTTTATTGGTCTTATTTTAAACCCGCTTGTCAGATCGACGTCAACAGTTTGAAAATGACGTGTCTTCGATAATCGGCTGACGCTAACGACATGTTAGAGTGAAAATAGATTTATATTAACGTCAATTACTCAAGGTGAAGCTCGTATGGATACCATTAGTATGCAGTATTTCCATCCATAAAAATAGAATAAACGAACTGTCTATGATATGAATGTGAACTTACGATCGCGATATAGACGCTCTCCACTATATCCCATTTTTTCCATAGTTTTTCAACCGTTTATCGGAACAATACAAATTATATAAGGTTGGAAAGCTATGCAAATTCAGCATCTTTTCATATAAACTACCTTTGTAAATTCTCAACAATTTAATAGCAGATTTAATTATACAAAAAATTATTTATAGAACTTTCTTACTCTTTAAAAAAATGAAAGTTAACTTTAAGGTTATATGTAGTGAACTACTAATGTTCACTAAGTGAATTTTATAATTTTTGTATAGTGAACTTTCTCACTGTTTTCTTGAATTTTATATAGTGAACTTCGTAATTTCTATATAGTAAACATCTATTTTATATGTTTTTTGGATGTAATATGTATGATAATGAACTCTGCGATAAAATAAGAATGAACTTCCCAAAACGTAATGGTTAACTTTCTAAATTTATTTAATTGATGATCATAGTAAATATAAAGTAAACTGGCCAGAGAGGAAATATGAACCGCCTAGTCGCGACATGTGAACTCTCCAACATCGTTAGTGATTTTCTTGTCGTGCTCAAAGTGAACCTTTACAAAAAAGTGAATTTGAGAGTGGACTTTAAAATTTTATGTAGTGAACTTGGAATTTTTGAATAGTGAATTTTCAAAAACTCTTTCTAAATTTGACGCGACACGAAAATGAACTTCCTGATTACTATGCATTAAACTTCCTGATGGACTACGGAGAATCTACGTTTTTGTGGACAATATTTTATATCGAAACAGTTGATTGGAAATACGGAAGTAATATACCGTTAGATAGATATGGAAATTTTGAATCTTTTATGTTCACGAGTTTTCCCAAAAAAATTACGATATAGAAGTAATTATAAATATACCACACGCAATTTCGCCAGATTTGCCATTTTCGCACAGTATTTTGGTCGTGATTTTCAAACGGCTCATCAAATTAATGCATACTATATACCGTTGAAAAGTTATGAAAATTGCCAAACTTTCTCGTCTTAAATTTTTTCCCAAATTCTTCACGGTTTAAGAGCAATTTTAAATATATCAAAATCAAGCAAAATGGCGCAGATGAGGTGGGGCGGAGTGTCGCGCCACGCCGGAGGTGGGTAGGGGCGGCGCCATGGGTGGGGCGGGGCGACGTGCGGGAGGTGGGGCCGGGATGGCTTAGGTGTAGACGGTCTTTATGAGGGAAAGGGGTTGTAGTATTCTACAACCATCTAAAAAGTTGTAGAATAGTCCTGTTCTATATATATAGGTAAATTAACTGAGATACCATGGTGTCCCATAGGGGCTTCCTATATAGGTATATTAACTAGGGCATCATGGTGCCCAGACACCATACATGATATGCGTATTTTTTCTATGACCTATACATATTTGAAGGTATGCATATCTAAGTTACACATACGTAGGTACACATACTAAAATATGCATATTAGAATTACATATACCTAAAGGTATATATATCAGCACTATTTTGCAACCGGTTGCATAATATTATTCTGAGCACCTACTTAAACTTTTTCCTACTTAAACTTTTTCAGACGAAGGATTGAACTGCCCATTAAACTGTTTGTTGCCTAAGTTGGAATTGCCTACCTTCTAAGCTTGAACCGCCGCTTAAGCTTGAACTGCCTGTTGCCTAAGCTTAAACTGTTTCGCCTAAGCTTAAACTGATCTTGAACTGCCTGCTGTCTAAGTTTAAACTGCCTGTCTCATAAACTTGAACTGTCTTCCACCTAAGCTTGAAGTGCCCTCAAACATATTTATTAAGACAAAGCAGATGCGGGCTTCTGATGGACTTTGTGATGTTCGTTGCAGGATACCGGCGGGGAGCTAGCTAAAACGCAATCGTACTCTAAAACAAGTGAACTTTTGCGCAGGACACTTCCTATCCTTATCCCTTGTCTTTCATATTTTTTTTAACAACCGCTTATTCTCTCTCTTGTATGTTCTTTGGGCTTTGAGCCGGCTTTGCACTTATTTACTCAATATTCATGTGACAACAATGAGGAAGAGGGCTGCCCCGTCTTCATATGCAGGTCGCACACAGGGCGATGGCTCATGCGGACCTAGGTCCTGCTACAGGTCACGGGGACAGGCTACCGAAAGATGCGTCCTTGTGGTCGGCTGTGTGATGAGGCCAGGCAAAGGCAAGTGAATACGGACGTGCTAGGGGAAGTTGTCGTTCTTGGGAAGAAAATTGCAGGCAGTTCACTGCTGCTTGCGATGCGGCATCATCTTGATGGCAGTGCGTCGAAATTAGTGCAGGACACGCGCGGAGGTTCAACGCATTAGTTGCGGCCGGCGGCGGGAATCCGGGGGCGGCGCAGGTGCGGCCGGCAACAGGGATTCCGAGGTGGCGCTGGTGCTCTGGACAGTGGGAGGCCACCCGGCGATGGGTCGCTGGGAAGGCGGTCCGGCGGCAGGAATCCGGGGGCAGCATAGGTGCGGCCGGCGGCAAGGATTTTGAGGTGGAGCTGGTGCTCTGGACGGCGGAAGGCCTCCCGACGACGAGGAGCTGGGAAGGCGGGCGTGGATGCACATTAATCGAGAGTGATTCGATTGGGGACTATGTATACGTGTGCTGCTAGCCATTTTCCCCTTTTTTGTCACTCGCTCGTCGCGTATATATATATAGGCCGGATGGTGAAGTCTATACGGGACACCACGGTTACGGGACATCGTACCTGTATTTTTTTCAATTTCGTACATACCTAGAAGCGTACGTAACTAATTTTAACATACCTAAGATGTGCATAATTAAGGTATACGTATACAAGTTATACATACCTAAGTTGTACGTACCCAAGTTGCATATATATGCACCTTAGGTATGCATACCTGAAGGTATATGTAACTCTATTGTTTAGCTTTGAGTTTTATAGTGCAATGTTATATTGAATAATTTATTTTTAAACTGCTAAACAGATACTGATTCCTTTTTGCAAAAGAATGTCTGGTTTAAAATGTTTCCATTACTGCCTGGATGAGTTCAATGTTGTAGATCCATATGCATGGCCAAAGCCGAAAAGAGGAAAGAAGACCGATTTCCTTACTTGGAGTGCCTTCCATAGAGATTATATAGTTGAGATTGTGAGTTGGTTTATCTTTTATCTTTTTTTATCGGCATACCATTTCTTATTTTATTTCCTGAATTGTGAATGTGCTATTTTATTCACCTTACTTTTCCTTCATTTTTTAAATTCATAACAGGCTACTAGGTTTGTCAAGGTCATGAAAAAAGCTTAGGGAAAGAGGCTTGCGTGAAAAGTGGTCATCCGAATTACATTGTGCAGGCAAAGAAGCCTTTTACCTCGATGACAATGCGAAGCGGGGATTTAATGAATGCGGCTATTACATCCTACAGTATTCTAGGTCTTACAACGGTGATGAAAACTTTGTGAAGCATATCTCTGATAAGGATGTATGTCATGTAAAAAATCTAGCGCTATTTGTGTACTTACTTTTCAACATTTCCCTATGTTTTTGTCTGATCCCTTCTGAAAAAAGTTTTTTGGGGTCTCGCTGTATGGACTAGACGGCTCAGCACCTGTACAATATGGTATTTCATACGGACAATACTATATATTTCAAAGACTTTCCTGAGGAGGTTCAGATGTTTGCTCCGAGTTCTGTAATGAGCGAAGAAGCAGAAGATGAGCTTAGGATGTTAATATGGTCGAAGTAGATAGCATTGTATAATTTTTATTCCGACATTCTATTTCCAATGTAAATATTGCAGATCTGGTTTTAGAAGTTTTCTTAAGATCGCTGGTTGAACTGCTATAAATATCTGTCTTTTTCACTTGTGCTTTACCTGAACTTACAAGTAGGTCGATTGTTGAACTTTTTGGGTTGGTCGTCATGTATTGTTCTCTTTATTTCTTTCATTTTCATTTGTTAGTTGCCCAGGCTGCTCCATTAATTTCTGAAACGATCACGCACATTCAACAATTTCCTGTAGGTTTCTGTTTTTTTTGTTGGTTACTACTTTATTTGGAAGTCCCTTTTTTTAAGGGAGAATATCATTTTGCGGCCCGAAAGTTGGGGCGACCAGGCAACGCGGTACCCAAGTTGCCTATAATCAGTTGCGATGACTGCATTTGGCGTGCCAAATACTCAGATGGTTTTTTTGGGCACGAATTCAACTTTGCGTTTCAATACAAAATATCAGGCTAGCGGCCGTCAAGTTAGGACCCCTGTCAGTTCTCGCTATTCTGTCACTCCCGTCGCTTGGGCGTTAATTAGGCTTGCAGCGTTGGCGTCTGCATCCATTACGCGTCTTCTTCTTCTTCCCCGGAGCGGCAATCTGTGGGGACGTCGCGGCCATGGCACGGAGCTGGGACGTGGATGAACCTGCTCGGCCCCGCTCTCCTCCCTGTAGGCTTGCAGTGTTGGCACATGCATCCATTACGCGTCTTCTTCTTCTTCCCCGGAGAGGCAATATATGGTCGCGTCCATGACGCGCAGCTGGGACGTGACGAACCTGCTCGGCCCCGCTCTCCTCCCCATCCCGAGTCGGAGCTCGCCCTCACCATGGACGCACACATGGCATGGTGCGAGGACGAGAATTGGTTCCCGGTGAGATCTACACCGTGTCAACCATGCTCGGTCATGTTTTCCTCTTCCAGAATCCGAGCTCACCGTCGCCGTGGTCGCACAAGTTCTGCCATGTTGGACCTGTAAGCGAATTCGGAGCTAGGCGGCAGCAACCCATTGTTGAACCTATAAGAAATTTGTTGAAGACTGCGTGACATGGGTATACCCTGCAGGTACTCGAGCTTGGTGTATACGGTCTAAATACGTACAGGCCCACGGTGTCGCCAAGGCCCAGATGAAAGGACTCGAGTAACCTGCGGACTCTCGATTGCTTGAAGGACAAGAAGAAGCTAAAGATAGAAAAGTTTGAAGGGGAAAACCCTAACTTGTAACCGACTCGACCTGCTACCCGAGACCTAGCCTATCTATATAAAGACTAGGAGGGGCGGCGAGAAGTACAAACGCAACCCTAGTTTCCACAACCCTCGCCAGATTGCATCTGCGCACCATTGTAACTTTCGACTCCTTCGATAATTCCACAAATAGACAAGCAGGAGTAGGGACCTCTACGAGGCCTGAACCGGGGTAAACCTTGCATCCCTGTGTGCTTGCTTGCTAGCCGATAGATGTCTCCAGCGCTCCCTCCTTCTCCAAAACCCAAGTCCATAACAACGGGCATTGATGAGCTAAACCCTCGTCAATTGGCGCCGTCTGTGGGAATTGGGAGTGCTGATGTTGCGGCTTCTTCGGCCCCATCAACTGCGATCTACAACTCCGCAACAGCGGAGATTCGCCAGCTCTTCGGCGCCTTCGACTTCACCATCCACACGCCGGCCACCCGCCCGGCCTTCGAGTCCGTGGGCGATGGAATCAGCCTGGCGATTGGGAGCATCCGCTTCCAAGTTGGTCAGATGGGCACGCTTCGCATGCCTGATCAACCGATAGCACTGGCGATTGCCCTGGCATCATGGTTCCCTCCATCGATCGGCACCCTCAGCGAGCTCAATGCTCCGGTGGCAGTCGAGAACACGATCAACGACAGCAGTCGCGATTCCGATCTAAGCAATCTGGCCACTAAAGATGGAACTTACGGTTCCGGATCTGAAATTTGTGGAAGCAACAGCTTCCCCAACCACTTCATGTGTGCCGTTATCAACGCAGGCGACACCTCCGCCAATCGTGGCAACAGCGGTAACACCAGCAATGGCACCGATCCACCCAATGGTGGCAATGGTGGAAACGACGGTAACGGCGCCAACGGGGGATCAGTCGAACCTCCCAGCATAATCAATGAGCAAACCGGCGAACGCGTCGTAATCAGGCTCAACGAGCAAGAGTGGGAGCACTGCCGCGAAGCCCTACGGGGTGCACCTCTACCCTTTGGGTCCCCGCAGGAACTGCTGATGGGCTACCACTGGCTCCTAAAAGAAGAATTCACGCGCCAAAAACAAGCAATCGCACAACTTGAGGCGCGTAAAAAGGCGGCGGACGAGTCGAGTCTTCGTCGCGCTGGGCTCTCCTCCTACGGAGGATCCTCCTCACGAGGCAACGAGTACCTCGCCAAGAAGAGGCAGTCGTGAATGGCTCACCTCACCAAACAAGAGCACATAGACGCCGCGAAAGTCCTCGACTTTGGCTCTATGACGGTCGATACGAGAGGCAACGTGGTCCCCAGGACACCGCAGGCTGCGGTGACTGCAGCCACCATGTACCTCCTCAACAACCAGCCACCGGCTGGAGATCCCCCAACTGCCATGCACCGATCTACGATTGCGGGTTTGGGGTTAATCGAGGCCACCCTCGACAAGGAGCCGGTACCAGACCCAAAAAGGGGCAAAGCACTAGCAAAGCGCTACTCCTCACCCTCATCTAGTGATGACAGTCACGACCTGTCTCGATGCCGTCGCTCACAGCGACACGATCGCGACTACGATGCACGCAACGACCTCATGCAGCGCAAGATCGACAAGTCAAGGGCACGACGTGCTCGGTCGACTAACTCGGAAGAGGAAGATCGGGAGCTCTACAGTGCCAGATGCTTCAGCAGATCCATCAGGCAAAAGCGAATGCCTAAAGGGTTTAAACTCCCATCGGAGAACCCAAAATTTGAAGGTCTACAGGACCCCAAGATCTGGCTAGAAGACCACATCTCCTCCGTCAGGCTACACGGGGGCAGTCGAAGTACTGCCATGCAATGCCTACAGCTACAGCTGCAGGCGGCCGCCCGAGCATGGCTCAATAACTTCCCACGCGGATCCATTCGCGGTTGGGATGAGCTGGTCTACAACTTCGTGTGCAACTTTAAGGGCACGTACAAACGGCCCGCCTCAATCGAAGAATTGAGATGCTGCCAGCAAAGATCTGGCGAATCGCTGCGCTCCTACATCCAAAGGTGGTCCATCATCAAGAACTCCGTGGAGAACATCTCGGAAGACCGCGCAATTGATGCATTCATCGGTGGCGTCCGCCGCATGGAACTCAGGGAGGAGCTAGGCTGCTCAAAGCCCCAAACCATCGACCACCTGATGGAGATCGTGAATCGGTGGGCCGATGGAGAAGATTCGGTGAAGAATCACGCTCACTCTAACGAAGAGGCAGAACTCGAACGCAGACGCGACCGCCGAGGCAAATGCCGCATGCGCATCTACGACGACCGTGACGACGTCAACATGGTCGCATCCGGCTACGCCGATAGATGCGACGAAAACCGCAACAGCGGATACCGCAGCGGCAGATACCGCGACTCCGGGAAAACCACGCAAGTGTGGCAATGCCGCACTCGCGACGAGTCACCCATGACCTCCATCGAGGACAAACTGTCCAGGCCATGCACGGTACACTTCTGCATCGACAAGCATGACGGCAAGAGAAAGTCCAGCCACCTCCTCAAGGACTGCCGCGAGTTCCTCAAGCTACACGAGGGATTGGTTCGGATGAACCGCAACACAGTCGAAAGAGGCTACAGAGCTGCTCCAGGCGCTGTGGCACATGGCACACCGCCACCACCTCCTGGGCCACCCCCGAACGGAGCTGCACCGGACCAGCACCACGGAGGAGAACCGTACCCACGGGCCATGGGTACCATGATGATCCAAAAGGGGCGCCCCGCCAACAGGGTGCAGAAAGCCATCACTCGCCAAGTCAACTTGGCCATGCACTCGCCACCATCCACCACTGAGTACCTCAGTGGCAGTGAGTCGTGCATTACCTTCGATAAACGCGACCACCCGCCTCAAGTACCTCGCCCAGGTCATTGCCCCCTCGTACTCGAGGCACAAATTGGAGGCTTCGACATGAGTCGCGTCTTTATGGATGGCGGAAGCAGCATCAACCTCATATTTGCGAGTACCTTGCGAGCAATGAGGATCCCTCTAACCTGCTTGGAGGCATCGGACACAACGTTCCACGACATCGTCCCAGGGAAAGGCGTATACCCCCTGGGAAAAATCAACCTCGACGTCATATTCGGCACGCCAAAGAACTTCCGGCGCGAGCGCATCGACTTTGAGGTCGTCGACTGGGCCTCACAATACCACTGCATCCTCGGACGCGTCGCGTTCGCTAGGTTCATGGCGGTACCACACTACGCCTACCTGCAGATGAAAATGCCAGGTCCCAACAGCGTCATCATGATCAACGGGAGCTTTGAGCGATCTGACAGTTGCGACAGGGAATTCAACAGAATCTCCCAGTCCTTCGGCATGCAGGAAGAGCTCGCGCGAATGAAGGAAACGACAGACAATAGCCTGCCTTCCCTGAGTAGGCCAAGCTCACCTGATCTCTCCTTCGACTCATCTGTGCACATAAAGAAGGTCAGGTCCATCCGTCGGATCCGCCAAAACGGCCCTCATCGCCAACAACTTGAGTCCCACATAGGAACTCACGCTCGTCGAATTCCTCCGTGAGCACTGGGAAATTTTTTCCTGGTGTCCTGCGGACATGCCAGGAGTTCCCAGGGAATTCGCCGAGCACGCACCCAACGTCAACCCCGACGCAAGACCAGTCAAGCAAACAATCAGGGGACTGTCTGAACCACGAGCGCAGGCAGTCGGAATGGAGATCAACAGACTCCTCGAAGCCAAATTCATACGCGAGATCAAGGAAAGCACTTGGCTCTCCAATACGGTGCTGGTGCCAAAAAAGGACACGGATATCCTACGGATGTGCGTGGACTTCACTTCTTTAAACAAGCACTGCCCAAAAGATCACTTCCCGCTACCACGGATCGATCAAATCATCGACTCCACCGCTGGATGCGAGCGCCTCTGCTTCCTCGATGCCTACTCAGGCTATAACCAAATTCGAATGAAGGAGGAAGACCAGGAGAAGACCGTGTTTAGAATGCCCTTCGGTGTGTTCTACTACAACACAATGCCCTTCGGGCTAAAAAACACGGGAGCCACCTACCAGCGGTGCATGTAGGCTTGCCTCAAGGAGCAACTGGGTCGCAACATCCAAGTCTATGTTGATGACATAGTAATCAAAACCAAGGAGGAAGCCTCTCTAATCGACGACTTGCGCGAAACATTCGCCAATCTCGATCGTTACCAGATTAAGCTCAATCCGGACAAATGCGCCTTCGGCGTACCATCTTGGCAGCTGCTCAGGTATCTCATCTCCGCGAGAGGGATTGAGGCAAACCCGAAAAAGATAAAGGCCATACCGGCCATGGAGAAGCCAAAGAACATAAGAAGCGTCCAACAACTAGCCGGACGAATCGCGGCCCTTAGTCGATTTATCAGTCGAATGGGAGAAAAGGCACTGCCCTTCTATTAGCTCCTCCGCAAAGCTGACAAATTTGAATGGACTAATGAAGCGCAAGAAGCATTTGAAGATCTCAAGCGCCTGCTATCCACCTCGCCAGTACTGGTGACCCCACGAGAAAGGGAACCACTACTGTTGTACATCTCTACTACCAACCAAGTGGGTAGTACAGTGCTCGTCGTCGAGCGGGCTGAGGAAAACAAGGTCCATGGCGTACAACACCCGGTATACTACCTCAGCGATGTCCTCACGCCAACAAAACAACGGTACCCGCACTACCAGAAGCTGGCGTACGACGTCTTCATGACCACCCGACGACTGTGCCATTACTTCCAGGAACACCCAATCGTGGTAGTCAGCGACGCCCCACTGGGACCTATCCTCAATAACCCTGACGCCACGGGACGAGTCGCGCTTTAGGGAATCGAACTGTCTCCACAAGACATCACATACGAAAAGCGCGACGCAATCAAGTCGCAAGTTCTCCCTGACTTCCTCGTGCATTGGATGGAAAACTAACTCCCGAACAAGCCAGATATGTCCTACCTCTGGACAATGCACTTCGATGGATCCAAGCGGAAAGATGGAGCAGGAGCAGGTGTCATACTGACATCACCTCAAGGCGACAAGCTGAAATACATCCTGCGAATGCAGTTCACAGCCTCAAACAACGAGGCTGAATACGAGGCCCTGTTGCACGAGATGAGGATGGCAAAAGCCTGTGGCGCAAAGAGGCTCATCATATATGGCGACTCCAAGCTGGTCGTCAACCAAACAATGCTCGAGTGCGACGCACTGAATGACAACATGATCGCATACCGCGACCTCTACCATACACCCGAGGGAGACTTCGATGGTTGCGAGTTGCGACATGTAGGCCGCGAAAGCAACGAGGAGGCGGACGTACTCGCCAACATAGGCTCTATCTGCGCCCCCATACCACCTGGGGTATTTCTCGAGCGCATCTGCGAACGCTCCATCAAGCCAAAGGCGGCAGAGAAGAAAACAAGCACAGCAACGGACTCGGGGGCTACGCCACCCAATGAGCCAATGGCACTCGACGACTTGGAGCTAGACACAGGACTCCAGGGCCCAATGAGCGTCATGATGATCGAACAATCCTGGACGTAGCCGTACATTACATACCTCCTCAGTAAGTGCCTACCGGACGACCTGATAGACACACGGCACATCGCGTGACGCTCCAAGGCATTCACCATTATCAACGGCGAATTGTATAAACGCACCATCACAGTCGTGTTACAACGATGCGTCTTCTTGGCCGCTGGAAGAGCATTCCTCCTCGACATCCATGAAGGGACCTGCGGGCACCACGCCGGCAGTCACGCCCTCGTCGCCAAAGAACTACGAGCTGGATTTTACTGGCCCACGGCCATGCGCGACGCCAAGGACATAGTCCAAAAGTGCAACGCTTGTCAGCGATTCGTGGACAAGCCACACGCACCAGGCGCAGAACTACGGCCTATTCCATTGGCCTGGCCCTTCGCACAATGGGGGCTCGACATGGTGGGCAAGCTTCCAAGGTCCTCGCAAGGAGGCTACGTCTACCTCTTGGTCGCAGTCGACAAGTTCACCAAGTTGATTGAGGTCATGCCAGTAACCAAGCAATCAGGTCACAACGTGGTCAAGTTCTTCGAGTCCATCGTCTACCGCTTCGGCGTGCCGCACAGCATCATCACTGACAACGGGACGAACTTCACATCCAAAGAGTTCCAAGAATTCTGCGGAAACCTGGGAATCAACATCAGTTACGCCTCAGTTGCGCATCCACAGACCAAGGGTTAGGTGGAAAAAGCAAACGGGCTCGTCTGTAGTGGCATCAAGAAGCGACTCCTTCGACCACTCGATCAAGCCACGGGTTGCTGGCCAGATGAGCTCCAATCCGTACTCTGGAGCCTACGAACAACTCCAAACAGCGCCACGGGCTACACGCCATTCTTTATGTTGCACGGAGCAGAAGCAGTACTACCCGCCGAGGTTCGGTATAAGGCGCCGCGCGTAGTCGCTTATAGCGAACAAGAGTCATCTCTTGCACTCGAAGACTCCGTTGACCTCCTCAACGAGGCAAGAGAAATCGCCGCAGAAAGATCCACGATCTACCAGCAGAACCTACGCAACTACCACAGTAGAAGGCTTCGCCCTAGATCCTTCGTCGAAGGTGACCTGGTCTTGCGACTGAAGCAGCAGGGGCATCTCAAGCTCGAGTCCCCCTGGGAAGGACCGTACGTGATTACAGAAGTAATCCTAGGTGGCGCCTATCGCCTTCAAGATTTAGAGAGACAGGAGTCGCATACTCCAACCCTTGGAACGTCGCACAACTGCGACGCTTCTACCCCTAGCTGTTTTTTACTTTTACATCGCAAATAAGGCTACTCAGCCAAGGCTACTTAGCCACACATTGTACCTCGTACTGTTCTTCAAATAAATAAAAGCTAAGTGCCCCAAAACACTGTGTTTTTCTTTTCACTTCTATCAATTTTATACTCGGGGGTACGCCACCCTACATACATCTGTTCTTCGAACCAATAAACACGATATCCTGAGTAGCTGACACATCAATCAAACCCCTTAACACAAACTCAACCCAGCTGCAACGCACCTGGTAGGTTGACAAAGGGATGGCCAGGCTAACGAAAAGGACTCGCATAGTGCAACGCACCTCACGCCAACAAAGATGTTTATACACATTCAACAATAAAATATCTACAACCTATACATGAACTTTACAACACAAATACACTTATGTGCAGGATACAAATCTGGCTACTGCTGCAACAGAAGGACATTGGTTTGTTCCTCGAAGAAGTCAACAATCTCCTCTGCTGGACGGTCCACTGCCTGATAGTGCGACACCATATTCCAAGCAGATCCGGCTGGTGGCGCTGGCGGACCGGAAGCACTGGCGGCGACATCCATGTCAGGCCTGTGCAATCGCACCATCGAGAGGGCAGCCTTGGCACAAGCCACCAACTGCTGCTTCACGCACTCGCGAATCGCAGACATATCTTGAAATTTGGCTAGAAGAGCCAACAGGCTTGATGGAGTGTCATCCAATGGGAACATCACCCGATAGATGTTCTTCAAACACGACTGTGACTTATTCAGGAAGAGCAACACTCACGAAGCACGATCCTGTAGGGTCGCCAATGCAGTCGCACGATCATGATCTACCCAGAAGTATCCACTCTCTTGAAGTTGCTCCTAGGTGAGATAATGAAGGCGGATGGCAATCCTATCCCTCTCCTCCTGCGGATGGCGTGCGCTAACAACTACACGAAGTAGCACCAACAGCATGAGTACAACGTACCATTGCGACTAACTACAAAGGAAAAGATGAGGACGAGCAAACTAACACTTAAACTGTCGCCCAGCTGTGTCACCTTGCCAAGTAGATATTACTCGCGGGCGGCGGATTTTTCCGCCTTCGACTTCCACACGTCGGCGTTACCACGGATCAGGGGCAACTCACGCTCCAGCTCCTTCACGCGATCACAAAGTCACGACAGCAAGGACAGCTCCTCTACCCTGGAGCGCGGCGGTGCCACTGTCTCATCAAGACATTGTGAATCCTGGTTTCCCCCCACATGACCACTCGATGCACCCTACCACAAGTCAAGACAAAGGCAATTGAGGCGACCAAATTAACACAACGGCAAGGGGAACAGACGCATTCAAGATAAGCATAAGTGTTTACAAACACACTCGCCAGCAGGCACGTCCTTAGGCTAAAAAGGCAACTGATCAATTATTACAACAAGCTAACTATGGAGCAACTGGCTTCTTCGACTTCAACAGCTTCAGGGGATTCATCAAGTCCGTGGCAGTATCAGATGCCATTGAATTTCCGCCAGCCCCTGAGGCCGAAGCTTTCGCCGCCTTCTTCGCACATTGGAGCTCCTCGGAATACTTGGCAACAGTATTTATCAAGGAATGGCCATATTTGGCACAAGCAGTCGCAAAGGGAGCAAAGACTACCTGCTGACCATCCGCGCCAACAGGCATCGCCTTCGACACCGCAGAGGGATCTATCTCGACTCCGTGGGCTTGCACCATGGCGAGTGACATCGTCGCACCAGCCGCCCGGAGGGAGTTCTTGTAGGTAGCAGGCACACCCCCGGCGAGTGACTCCACCAGCTTGTCCATATTATCGACCAGCTCTGCCTTCGGCATCAACTCCTCTCAGAGGCGACTAAGGACAACCTTGACCTTGGACAATGTATCCTGGATGGCGGCGCTTCGGTCCTCGACCGCGGATACCGCGCCGGCCAGAGCGTCATCACGACGAAGGGCCTGCGGGTCAAAATTCAATTCGCCAGCATCTACACCAAAAATACACACATGGATCAAACTTCTAGTGCCACCGGAAAAACTCTAGATGTAGATAGGAACATCAATAAAATATCTACCAGTAAAGGTACCTGAGAGGGCCTTGGCGACTGAGAACAGTTTTTCTTAGAACAACTTTTCCCTGGCTGCAAAGGAGGCGCGCAGATCCTCTTCACGCTCCTGGGCGTCATCACGAGCCGCGATTGCCTCGTCGCGCCCTTTCACAGCTGCGGCTAATGTCTTCTCCAACATGGCGACGTTGCGTAGTAAGGCATTATGCTCAGCTACATGGCAGTCAATAATTGGCTATCAGTCGATTACACCAAAACAAAGAGAAGACGAAAATATTAAGTGTAGAAGCACTCACTTTCGACCACGTGGTGACGTGTCTCCAGCATTGCATGCTGGCGACCCATCGCCATCACTTGCTCCGCCACTTGCGCAGCTTCCTTTACAAGGAGCTGTCACACAAAACAAGGAGTCAGAAGAGGGCAATAGAAGGCGTTGACTGCCACACTAAAAAAGAAGGAAAGATATACTTACATGGTCCTCTAGCGACTCCAAAGAAGCTTGCTGAACCGTCATCCGAGCAACTATCCGAAGAAGGAAAGATATACTTACATGGTCCCTACGTTAGGAGAGCTCGAAGAATTGTGCTTGGAGTGGGCCGCCACCGGAGGAGAAGGAGCGCGCTTGACCTCTACTTTAGCCCTTGAGGTTGCGACTCCAGATTCCTTCACAAACTCGACGTCGCCAGAAGATGACGATGCCTCTTGGCTACAAGACCAAATTCACATTGAGAAAAGGAAAACTCCAGGGCAAAGCCAACAAGGAGAAAACAGAAAAGAACTAGTGAACTCGCAAATTTACCAGTCAAAGTTGTCAAGATTAAACGTGGCCTCCGCTGACTCTGACGAAGACTCCTTCGGCAATTGCATCTTCTTGCAAGAATATGGTGCCACAACCCTCACAGGAACGGCGGTAATTGGTGACTCCCCGCCAACAGCTGTGCCTTCTGGAGTCGAAGGAGTCGACGCATCGGAGTCCTCGCTGCACGAACGCTTGCGAGTATCCGGGCTCTTGGACTCGGGGGCTTCCTCTTCCATATCAGAAGGGACAGTCGACTCAGACTCGTCCTCTTCCAAAGCTTCGCGAGGAATAATACCCTCAGGGAGAGGAGGAATACAAGGCGACACCACCCAATCCTGCATACAGACAGTGAAGATCAGCAAACAGAACAGGTAAGCAACAGAAAAAGCTATCGCGAAAGTAAGCTACTGCGTAGCACAACTGTACCTCAGGAGGAGGATTCGAAGCATTGAAAGGAGGAACGACTGGCTCATTCGGAAGCACATCCTTGAAGGTGTACTTCGTGACCAGTCACACCCTCTTATCTACCTCACTCACGGACATGCCATCGACAGACACGCGAGTGGCATCATCAGCGCCACCCCATTGAAACATGGGATGGACTCTGGCCTGGAGAGGCTGGACGCGATGACGCAACCAAGTCCTGACAAGAGCGTAGCCTCCCTCTTCCGCGCCTATGCGACTCTCGAGGTCGTAGACACGTTGATATAGCACGTCTATCTCTGCGAGTTCAGAAGGCATGATCACGTTCTTCCAGGAACGCATCTTCTTGCAGGGAGTCGCGGGATCGAAAGGCGCGAGTTCAAAGTGCTCGTCCTTGGCCTTTTGGTCGCAAACATAGAACCATTTGTCCCTCCATCCCTGGATGGACTTGGCGAGCTTGATGTCGAAGTAGGTGGCGGATGGGTCGACATGGATTCCACAACCACCTACGTCGTAAACTAGAGAGCCAGATGCGGACTGACGCTTCAGCTTAAATAAGCGTTTGAAAAGGCCAAAGTGCGGCTCGACTCTGAGCTAGCACTCGCAAAGAGTGATGAAGCAGGAGATGTGAAGAATCGAGTTTGGGGACAGCTGATGGAGCTGGAGCCCATATAAACAAAGGAGATCCCTAAGAAAGGGCTGGAGAGGCAAAGAAAGGCCGCGAATGACGAATGCAAAAAACATCACTCGAAAACCGGCGGGAGGCACATGCATGGTCTCACTGCTGGGGACGCGCGCATCGGCGACTGCTGCAGAAATAACTCCGTCTTGGCGAAGAAGATGGAGATCTGACGCCTTGATGATAGAGGGGCGCCACGAGCCATTGGTCACGCGGGTGCCCGCGACCTTCTTTTTCCTGCCGGCGGCGGCACTGGTGCCCACAACAGCGGGGCCACCCTTCTTCTTCGTCGCAGCAACGGTGGCCGCAGATTCAGCGGCATCGCCTCCTTTCTTCTTTCCCATTGCGCGGCAGCGATGAGAACGCAGAAAATAACTTGGAAATGAGCGGAGGTGGTCCAGAGTTGAGGAGGAGATGAGCGAAGGGAAAAGCAGATGAGCAGCAGCAATGGCGATGGCAGCGAGGAAGAAAAGAGTGCAGATGGAAAATTATCGCCGTAGCGCCGCTACTTAACCCCTAGGAGATGAAATCCAACGGCTCACAAAAACCCTATTGGACGCGTGGCACGCATCGCGTTCGACACGTGGAGAAGAGGAAGCGCGAACCGTCCCTCCACTACTCCCATTACGCGTGGAAATCGAGGAGGCACAGTTAATAATAAGATTACGCACGCCCAGTCAAATCAAAGTCAGAAAGTGGGACTCACCACTCGTCACGTCCCGTCAAAATCGCTCACGCGGGAAACTGAGGTCATGCAAGCGTCAGCACTGACGTCATCAACAGCTACGCAACGGAAAACTTTGACTACTTTAGTCCTTGCTGGAATCTTCGACTCCACCAAGCACTCGGGGGCTACTCCCATAGGGAGTGCTGGCCGCGCACCCTACGATATTTTCTTTTCTTAATGCAGGGATATAGGCAATGAAATTCAAACCCAATCACTCGAAACACGGTTCGACTACGGACATGGGTTACTCCCATAGGGAGCGCCGGAAACAATTTTGACTGAAACAAGCAAGCAGAAAACGACAGCAGTCGCAAATGTGTTTTAGTCTTTGCTTGAGTCTTTGACTGAAACAAACAAGCAGATTCTTTAGTCCCTGCCTGAGTCTTCGACTCAACCAGGCACTCGGGGGCTACTCCCATAGGGAGCGCTGGCCGCGCACCCTATGAATATTTGCACAAAAACTGTGTGTTGATAACATCCGCACTCGCAGATCATGGCGACTCAGCCTCATAATTTTCCCTACAAAGAGGCTACATCTCCTGGGTCGCCCGAATCGTCTCCGCGATGATAAAATTCGGATGCCGCGCTTACAGCGTGAAGGTAAGACCTGAATGTAACTACCTCGGTGGATTACGCTCTTAGTTAATGCCTGGATGAACGAAAGTGGTTAAAATAGTACGGTGGGGCCCAGGGCCACTCACGGTAGACCTTTCGGCCGTCCTAACCACTTTCAGTCAACGGGACAAGAACGAGCGGCGTAATCGGCAGGCGAAGGGATCAACTACATACACAAATGAGTATGTATGCAAGCCACATACAACAGTACATCAGAGCCATTCCATCTAAAAGAAATAGAAATATTGCAACGCCATACGGCAAGATCCAAATATCCTAGATAGATATAATAATTTAGGATAGCTCCTCATACATCACACATCAGAGTATCAGGCGGAAGCGGAAAACAAGATCCGAGTACGGATAAGAAGCAAATTGGTATAAGATGCCCCATAAATAAACACATCCCGCCCACAGATCACACGGAACCCCGTTCCCGGAATCTCTACACCGAATGATCGTTGCCAACGTCATCTGTCTCTTCCACCCAGTATCCATCTTGCGGGTACACCTGTTCATCCGAATCAAACAATTTATCGTTGCGGGTACACCCTAGGGGTACTCAGCAAGTCTTTATGCCACTAAAGGGGACACAACCTGGGGTGACGCAATTGCAGCAAAAGATAATACCTAACAATTCTATAGAGACTCGCTAACCTTCCGCCTAACCAATGATAGACGGAAGTCCGCGAATTAAGATCAACAGTTATAACAGTATAATTAACAGATCCATCCTCCTCTTCGCTTACCAACGAGGACGCGGACGAACAACCCCCATCATCCGTTGGCAGTTTTATGAACCATTCCATGAGTGTTGTACTATTTACTAGTCCAGTACTTAGTCAATTTAAAAGCGGTACTTTAGTTATACTTGTCTATGATCGAGAAACTGTGCTCCAAGTCGTCCATAACCGCGGACACGGCTTTCAGAAAGATTTACCCTGCAGGGGTGCACGAATAGCAACACACACTCGATCAACCTCGGAAAAACCAAATCAAAACCCAACGAGGCATTCACGACAAAGCAATCACAGGATTCAGAAACATTTCAGGGGGCCACCCCATTAAGCTACCCGCAACGAAGTTAGCCAGCTCCGAGATGGACCCAAGGTTTGTGTGGACGGCGTTAAACGACTGGGAACCCGAAAATGTGACTGGGCTTGTCGATACAGCAAAAACGTGTCACGATCCAAAACATTACAGGTGCTCCTCGCACAATCTTAAATAAATCAGTAACATGGCATAAGTACAGAATAGTAATAAAGCCCCAAACTAATTGTGGCCCCAAGAAATAAGAATGAATCAAGCTCTGGCTCAGGGGGCTCCATAAGGCTTCCCGGATGTGGATAGTGCGAACAGTTAAGGAACAGGAATCAAGTACTCGGGGTCCTACGGGACACAAGTGAGCAGGAAAAACCAAATAGCAGATATTGCTCACCGGTGCCTCTTTCATTAGTTATCCCATTACTACTCAGGTTATGTTGTTTAGGTACCTGATTATCCCTCAGACACTCACATACCCTACTCATGCTTTTTTACGACTCGCATGGCTCAATCAACTCCTGTAGTAATGGCTCATGGGACCGGAACAAGCTTAGTGTGGTTTAAAAGTAAAGGCCATGCAGTACTTGGGATTCAATTTAATGCAATCGCGACTCAATGATGCAAGAATAAGATAGAGGCAATAGGTACTGTATGTATGCAAGCATGTGGTAGTGCTTTCCTGGCAGCTCAGTTGAAGCGAGAGATGGATCTGGGTAATACTCCTGTGATTCCTGGTAAACCTCCTGCTGGACGTCTATTCGAAGAAGAACCAAACAAACAAGGGCCAACATAAATAAAGTGTGCAAGCATATAAATTGAAATGCAACAAGCAACCAAGCATGCCATGATGAATGATGCACAATTTACATGCCATTAAAGTAGCATGGCAAAGGTGAGGTGTGGATACAAGAAATAAAGCACTTTATTATTTATTTGCCCAAGTTTCATTGTCATAAACGGTTCAGATTTTAGATGACAACATGATGCATGCTTCAATTCAGAACAAGGATTGCATAAATAGAACGGGCTCGTCGCGCTGGTCGATTTAGACATATTATTTGTCAAATTTGGAGTTATAAAACAAAAGTTATTAATTAAATAAGGAAAAGGGCATTTTTATTGTAATTTTAATCATCTCGAAAATTAAAGTGTTAAAAATATATTTTGAAGAGCATATTTGAATTCCTCACATTTTTCTGATTCCAAAACATATATTACATGTATTATTTGGATTTGTATTTTAAAAATGATTTGAATCTGAAAAGAATTTGAATTTAAATCAATTTGAAAAGATTTGAATTTAAAACAGACTCAGGGCAAAACTTCTGTCACCCAGGCGAAAATGACCCCAGACACTGACAGGTGGGCCTTTGCGCTGACTGGACCTGACGCGGAAAAAGCTTTTGTCACCGCGGGCTCGCCTAGCCACTAAGGCTGCGGGGTGGGCCAACTGGCGCAGGCCCGCGTGTCAGCGGTGGGCGAGACAGAGGCTGACAGGTGGGGCTGGGGCTGGAGCGCGGGTTGCGGCCAGGAAAAGCCGAGGGGTTTTCTGCAAAAGTGCTAGCGTGGCTGACAGGTGGGGCTGAAAGGAGCGCGGGTCGCAGTAATCAAAAAGGTGGGGGGCTTTTTGCAAATCGACCACGGCCCGGTACTGTTTATCGTTTTCCTTCGTCTGGCGAGGAATCGCGGCGCGCGGTGCGAGCGAGGACTCGAACCCGGGACGCGGGCGAGCGCGCTGAGGGGGCGGACCAGTGCGGCGTGCTAGGGGAGCTGTCAGGGAGGTGGGCGCGGGCTATATAGGGCGAGCGTGGCGCGGGAAAAGCTACAGAAGACGGCGAGCTACGGCGCACGGTGACTGTTCGATGAAAAGATCGGTGGCTCTAGGGCGGCACGGCGAGGCGGAGGTTGTCAGGGAGGGGGAGATGCTCACCGCGGGCTCGCTGGTGGGGTCGGATCGGGAAGGAGCACGGTGGTTCGTCGACGATGCTGACGCTCCGGCGGGCTAGGGTTTCGGAGGACGGCGAGGTACGGGCGGCGCTGGGGAGCTCCTCGTCCACGTCGGCGCATACAGGGAGCAGCAGGGGGTTGTCCTGGATCTCCTTAGCCACTTCACGGTCGCGTGGCTCGGCCGGTTCGTCGGGGCGGGGTGGTTGCTAGCGGCGACCGGCGTCGGCTGCTGGTGGCCGGAGAGGAAGGAGGGGAAGAAGGGGGCGTCTCGGGGTGGATCTGGAGAGGCCAGAGGAGGCGTGCGAGAGGGGAAAAAGGAGGGAGAGGGGAAGGAGGCAGCTGGGGCACGGCAAGATAAAGGTGACCTCGTGCCACCTTTTTCTTCTCCTTCCTCGAGCACGTGCTCGGCTAGCTGGCTGGGGAGCGTCCTGGGACTGCAGGTGGACCAGGGCAGGACGAGAGGGACGGCAGGGTGGGGCTTAGCATGGCGGCGAGAAAGAAAAAGAAGAGGGAGTAGAACGGGCTAGGGTTAGACATGGCCTCGGGTTAGGTTTAGCAAGGGTTAGGGTTAGCTGGGTGGGCCAGGGAGAGAGAGGAGGGTGGCTGAGGTGGTGCTGCAAGTTAGAGAGAGGGAGGGAGGGTTAGAGTTAGGGTTTAGGAGAAAATTCGAGAGAGAGAGAGAACTAGCTAGGTTAGGTTTTATTTTGGTTTTAGTTTTTTTTTTTTGCTTAAGAGGCTAGAACAAGGAGATCCAAGGGCTTGAGCTTGCATGAGCTAAAGTGGAAATATAACAAGAAAGAAAGAAAGAAAGAGGAAGAAAAGAATTAGGTGGAAAAGATCACACATGGCTCATGCATGTATATAAATAGAAAAATAAAAGAGAAGAATGTGGTAAGATCATCCCAAGTGGAACATGGTGAGTGCTAGAATTGACATGAGGTGGAGGGGAAAAAGAATTCCAAGAAAAGAAAAAGAAAAGAATTGTGGAATAAGCCTCATGTGGTTCATGCATGAGGGAAAAATAAAAGAGATAGATATAGATGAGGATTTGGAATGGTGGAAGGAAAAGAGATGACCCATGAAGTAAAGATCCACTTAAAATAAAGGAAAACCAAAGGAGCAAAAAGGTGGTGGAGAAATGTGCATGGCCCATGCAAAAATAATAATGCCATGATTTATTATGTGAAAACAATAATAATATGATGGCATTAACCTTATGCATTTCCAAGAAGTGGAAAATAAGCCAAGCAAAGAGTTTGGAAGATTGATCCACCCCAAACCACATGAGCTAGGATATAATGTCAAAAGAAAAAGAATTACAAGCTCATGATCTAGTAGGATGATGGAATTGTAAAGTGATAGAAAGAAAGGTGGTGGAAATGAGATAAAAGATATGCCCCCAACTCAACTTGGGCATTGAACAATATATCAATAGCCAAATACAATATCAAGAGGCAAATACAATTAATAATGCATATGAGAGAAAAACCAAAAGAAAAAGGGTTTTATATGATGCTCAAATGCAATGTGGCATGATGACATGAGCAAGATATAATTATGATGCAACAATAATATCTATGGAGTAGCCAATAACTTACTAGGACAAGTAGCATTACAATTGTTAGACAATTGGGGTGCTACAACTCTCCCCCACTAAACCGGAATCTCGCCCCGAGATTCTAGGAAGAAGAAGACTCAAAGAGGGTAGGATACTTGGCACGAAGCTCATCTTCATGTTCCCAGGTGGCTTCATCAACGGAATGGTGCGACCACTGCACCTTGCAGAACTTGATGGACTTGCTGCGAGTCCTTCTTTCCGTGACTTCAAGAATTTTTGTGGGGTGTTCTTGATAAGACAGATCTTCTTGGAGATTAATGAGTTCATGGTCCACGGTCCTGCCGGGGTCCTTGAAGCACTTCTTGAGTTGAGAGATGTGAAAAACATCATGGACTTTGAGTTGTTCAGGGAGCTCAAGAGCATAAGCAACTTCTCCTCTTCTTCCACGAATTTTGAAAGGACCGATGTATCTAGGAGCCAGCTTTCCTTTGATACCAAAGCGGTGCGTGCCTCTCATGGGAGTGACACGAAGGTAAACGAGATCACCCGGGACATACTCCATGTCCGTGTGCTTTCTGTCATAATTGCTCTTCTGGCGACTTTGAGCAATCTTCAGATTTTCAAGAATGATATGAACTTTCTCCTTCGCTTGAGTTACAATGTCGGGACCAAACAATATTCTTTCACCTGCGCTCGACCAACCAATCGGAGTTCTGCATTTGCGACCATAGAGAGCCTCAAATGGTGCCATCTTTAGACTTTTCTGGAAGCTGTTGTTGTAAGAGAATTCCGCATAAGGAAGACATTCTTCCCACTTCATGCCGAAAGAGATAACGCAAGCACGAAGCATATCTTCTAGAATCTGATTGATCCTTTCAACTTGTCCTTGCGACTAAGGGTGGTAAGCTGTGCTGAAGTTTAACTTTGTTCCCAAAGCATTTTGGAAACTTCCCCAGAACTTGGAAGTGAAGATGCTTCCACGGTCTGAACTGATCTCAAGAGGAACTCCATACAAAGAGACAATTATGTTGATATAGAGCTCAGCCAACTGAATTGCAGAAATCGTTTCCTTGACTGGAAAGAAGTGAGCTACCTTGGAAAGCCTGTCAATGACAACAAAGATTGCATTGTTTCCTTTCTGCGACCTTGGAAAACTAGTGATGAAGTCCATCTCTACTTTCTCCCATTTCCATTCCGGAGGCTTCAATGGCTGTAGAAGACCGGAAGGTTTCTGATGGACAGCTTTAACTCTGCGACAGACATCACACTCTGAGACATACTTGGCACAATATCGTTTCAAACCAGGCCACCAATATTGTGTTTTCAAGTCCATGTACATCTTAGTGCTGCCAGGGTGAATAGAAAGAACAGAATCATGCGCCTCCTTGAGAACTTGCTCTCTTAAACCCAGGTAGTTCGGAACAAACATCCGGTGTTGAAAGAAGAGAGTGCCTTGGTCATCTACGTGAAAATACTCATACTTCGGAAGTTGAATGTTGGAGATGATCTTTTTAGTGTAAGGATCCCCAAGATGAATGGAACGGACCTTTTCTTCCAAGAGAGGTGTTGCTAGAAGGTTCAGAAGATAACCTTGATCCACAATTTCAAGGTTGAGCTTACGGAATTCCTCGCACAAGAGAGGTTGTTGATCTTCCAACATGAGGTTGTTGACATAAGCTTTTCGGCTGAGAGCATCTGCCGTGACATTGGCTTTGCCCGGGGTGTAGTTTATGGTCAAATCGAAATCATTGATTGTTTCAATCCACCTCCTCTGACGAAGGTTGAGATCAGGCTGTGTGAAGATGTACTTCAGACTCTTGTGATCAGAAAAGATCTCACAACGGTTGCCAAGCAAGTAATGCCTCCACACTTTCAAAGCAAAGACAACTGCTGCGAGCTCAAAGTCATGTGTAGGATAGTTGATCTCATGCGTCTTCAACTGACGAGATGCGTAAGCAACAACTTGCTTTTCTTGCATAAGGACCGCACCCAATCCTTGCAATGAAGCATCACAGAAAATCTGGAAAGGCTTTGATGTATCTGGAGGAACTAAGACTGGTGTGGAAGTGAGCTTCTCTTTGAGTGTTTCAAAGCTTGCTTGACATGCAGGAGTCCAAAGATATTTCTTGCCTTTCTTGAGGAGATCGGTAAGAGGCTTCGCAATCTTTGAGAAATTTTGAACGAAGCGACGACAGTAACTGGCCAAACCAAGGAAACTCCGGACTTCTTTGACATTTATGGGTGGAAGCCAATCCATAATTGTCTTAATAGTTTCTGGGTTGACGGCAATGCCCTTGGCAGAGATAACGTGACCAAGGTAGGTGACTTGAGGCAGCCACAATTCACACTTGGAGAACTTTGCATACAGGCGGTTCTCGCGAAGCTTGTTTAGGACACAACGAAGGTGTTCTTCATGTTCTTCTTTCGACTTAGAATAGACTAGAATGTCATCCAGATAGACCACAACGAACTTATCAAGATATTCCATGAAAACCGAGTTCATAAGCCTCGAGAAGGTGGCAGGTGCATTGGTGAGACCGAAAGACATGACCGTGTACTCATACAGGCCATAGCGGGTGGTGAAAGCTGTTTTGGGAACATCTTCCTTTCGAATCTTGATTTGATGATAACCACTTCTCAAATCAAGCTTAGAGAATACCACAGCTCCAGCTAGCTGGTCAAAGAGATCATTAATCCGTGGAAGGGGATATTTATTCCTGATTGTTTTAGCATTGAGTGCCCGACAGTCAACACAAAGTCTATCAGTCTTGTCTCGCTTCTTCACAAAGATGGTTGGACTACCCCAAGAAGAAGTACTGTGCTGAATGAAACCCAACTTCTCTTGTTCATCCAACTGATGCTTAAGTTCAGCCAACTCAGCAGGACCCATTTTATAAGGCCGCTTGGAAATAGGAGTGGTGCCAGGTTCAAGTTCAATGACAAACTCAACCTCACGATCCGGAGGCATACCTGGCAACTCTTCAGGAAAGACATCTGGAAACTCACAAACTACAGGAACACTCTGAATACCTTCCATAGCATCATCATTCAGAGCCGCCAAAGAATAAAGCTGAATTGCAGGAGTCAGACTTGGAGAATAGACTATATGGTCTTCGGGAATTTTCAGAGAAACCGAACGTTCAGCACAATCAATCACAGCTGCATTTGCTGTCAACCAATCCATGCCCAAGATAACATCAATATCAGAATTGCCCAGAATAATTAAGGAAGCCGGAAACGAAGAACCACCAATCTCAATTTGATTGCCATGGCTGATATGAGCAGCCCTCATGTTTGACCCAGGAGATTGTACCACAAGACGGTGTAATAAAGGAACCATAGCCAGATCTTGCTCATGAGCAAACTTGTGAGAAACAAAAGAATGCGAAGCACCAGAATCAAACAAAACTCGTGCAGGAACTGAGTTAACAGGAAGCATACCCATCACAACTCCAGGAGCATGCTCAGCTTGAGCGGCGTTGACACAGTTGGCACGAGCAACCTTAGACCCAGGCTTAGTGTTGATGTTGAGAGCCCGAGGTGGAGGTGCACGAATCATAGGAGCACTTGCCGCAGGTCTTGGAGGTGGTGGTGGAAGAGCTTTGTTGTTCATTGGACAATTCCATTGCTGATGCCCAGTGTTTCCACAAGTATAACAAGCACCAGGTGGACGTGGAGCAACGTAGCCAGGGACTCCGCCAGGCGCTCCAGGGTAGTTGTGGTTGTAGCCCCTGGGAGCCGCAGTGAAGGAGTTTGGTGGCCTTGGTGTGTAGCTTGAAGGTCTTGGTGGAGCAGGGAGCGACAGTGGGGTGTTAGGAACCCAGACACGACGCTTAGAAGGAGCTGTCATAGCAGAAGAGCTTGCTGTATCACGGCTGTGTTTCTTTGACTCCTCAAACACTTGCCTACTTGCTTCTTCCTGCAGAGCTGTGTGCTGAAGTTCCAGGAAAGATGC
The DNA here is from genome assembly GCA_910589775.1 of Avena eriantha. NCBI lineage: Eukaryota > Viridiplantae > Streptophyta > Magnoliopsida > Poales > Poaceae > Avena > Avena eriantha. Next base: position 350,884,990 of record OU342743.1, on the reverse strand, counting down.
TGGCCTTGCATGAGTGATTGCATATTTGATGGAAGCATTGAGGCCTTGCCGAAACCTCTTTTGCTTCTTCTTGTCATCAGAGATCTCATCGCCACCATAACGAGAAAGGTTCATGAAGTTTCTGATGTAGGTGTTGACATTGTCAGTGCCCTGCTTGAGGTTGAGAAACACTTCCTTCATCCTTTCCATGACAATTTCTGACAGATATTGCTCTTTGAAAGCAGCAGTGAACCGCTCCCAAGTAGGCTGACCACCAGAAAGATCTGCCTTGAGGTAATTTTCCCACCAAAGAGCTGCATCTCCCTTCAGAAGGTGAGTAGCACACTTGACCCATTCTTGCTCGGGAACATCCGCAGTCATCAGCAACCTTGACACTTCACGAAGCCAATCATCTGCATCAAGTGGCTGATCAGACACCTCAAATTGGCGTGGGTTGAACTTGAGAAAACTCTTGATGTCTCCTCGCTTGGGAGGTGGAGGTAGCGGAGCAAACTCATTCCTCCTCACACTTTCCTCGAAGCGCTGCTGGTTCTGCTGCATAGTGCCTAAAGCATTTGCAATACTTGCCAGAGCAGCCCCAAGTTCAGGTGGTATATCCTCCTCAGAACGGCGTGGTGGTGCCATCCTGTGATTGATATAAAACACAAGTCAGTACTATAATGGAGAATGATAATAATCCAAAATAGTACCAAAATGGAATTAATCAAGATTAAAGAATGCAATACACTGAGGTGATATTAAAATATCAACAAAGTTCAAGGCAACTAGAAGATATAAAGCATAACGCACACGACTGAACAAGGAGTGTGGTACACAACTAACAAAGAAAAATTTTCCGCAAATTTCGGCATTAAAATACCACTATATGCGCAAAACCACTTAACGAATTAAGATTAGTAACTCTACTAGTTCAATATACAAAAGCAAATGACAAAAGTAGTGGTATGGTCGCGACTCCATCCCGCACTCAAATCATTACTCCGCACATGAATCAGTAAAACACATATCCCAACAACTTCTTCTTAAGGTGAACCTAAAGATTGGTAACTACGGAAAACAACACCCCAACAAGATAACATCAGATAACAAAGAGTAAGATAGATCGCATCGGTGTACAACGAATCAGAATAGATCGCGTCGGTTTACAAAGGACTCTCGGTAGGGAATGTACCAACATTTGGATGCAACAGGTAGACAAGGAGTTCACACACACACACACACACAAACATAACCTATGGTACTACGGAACCCAAAACACGTGAATCCTAGTTTGAAGTTTACGGAACCGTAATCGGCAGGTGTGTTCTTTTCATTTGGAATGTACCAACATTTGCATGTGTGTTCTTTTCATTAACCGTAGCTAGAGTTATTTCATGTGTATTTTTTTCGCAAACCACATGGATCCACTAAAGTCATTGCATGTGTGTTCTTTTCATTAACCATAACTAGAGTCATTGCATGTTTGTTCTTTTTCTAAACCACACATGGATCCATCAGGGTCATTGCATGTCTGTTCATTTTATTAACCACAGTTAGTGTCATTGCTTCTCTAGTCTTTCCACAGACCACATATGGATCCACAGTGTCATTGCATGTGTGTTTTCCATGTGTGTTCTTCTCACAAGCCACATATGGATCCACCAGGGTCATTGGATGTGTGTTCTTCTCACAAACCACATATGGATCCACCTATGTCATTGCATGTGTGTTCTTCTGACAAACCACATCTAGAGTCATTGCATGTGTGTTCTTTTCACAAACCACATAAGGATCCACCAGTGTCATTGGCTGTGTGTTCTTTTCACAGACCATGTATGGATCCACCAGAGTCATTGAAATGTGTGTTCTTTTCAGAGACCAGATAAGGATCCACCAGTGTCATTGCATGTGTGTTCTTTTCATTAACCACAGTAAGAGCCATTGCATGTGTGTTATTTTCACAAACGACATATGGAACCACCATTGCCATTGCATGTGTGTTCTTTTCACAGACCACATATGGAACCACCATTGTCATTGCATGTCTGTTCTTTTCACAAACCACATATGGATACACCAGTGTCATTACATGTGTGTTCTTTTCACATACCACATATGGATCGACCAGTGTCATTGCATGTGTGTTCTTTTCACAGACCACATATGGAACCACCATTGTCATTGCATGTGTGTTATTTTCACAAACCATGTATGGATCCACCAGAGTCATTGAAATGTGTGTTCTTTTCACATACCACATATGGATCGACCAGTGTCATTGCATGTGTGTTCTTCTCACAGACCACATATTGATCCACTAGTGTCATTGCATGTGTGTTCTTTTCACAGACCATGTATGGATCCACCAGAGTCATTGAAATGTATGTTCTTTTCACAGACCACGGCTAGAGTCATTGCATGTGTGTTCTTTACACAGACCACATACGGATCCACCATTTTCATTGCATGTGTGTTCTTTTCACAAACCATATATGGATCCACCAGTGTCATTGAAATGTTTGTTCTTTTCACAGACCACATATGGATCCACTAGTGTCATTTCATGTGTGTTCTTTTCACAAACCACATATGGATCAACCAGTGTCATTACATGTGTGTTCTTTTCACAGACCACATATGGATCCACCATTGTAATTGCATGTGTGTTATTTTCACAGACCATATATGGATCCACAAGTGGCATTGAAATGTTTATTCTTTTCACATACCACATATGGATCCACTAGTGTAATTGCATGTGTGTTCTTTTCACAGACCACATATGGATCCACTAGTATCATTGCATGTTTGTTCTTTTCACAAAACACATATGGATCCACCAGAGTCATTTCATGTGTGTTCTTTTCACAGACCACATATGGATCCACCAGTGTCATTGCATGTGTGTTCTTTTCACAAACAACATATGGATCCACCAGTATCATTGCATGTCTGTTCTTTTCACAAACCACATATGGATCCACCAGAGTCATTTCATGTGTGTTCTTTTCATAGACCGCATATGGATCCACCAATGTCATTGCATGTGTGTTCTTTTCACAAACAACATATGGATCCAAGAGTGTCATTCCATGTGTGTTCTTTTCAAAGACCACATACACTACAAGAAATGTGTTAACTTGTGACGTTATCATAGTGACGAGAAATGAAATCGTCATAGATTTATGACGATTTCGCACAGGATGGTCATAGGCTATTTGGAGAGTCAGAATCCTATAGAATTACAACAATTTATGTCAAAATCGTCATAATTTTAGAATATGAAATCATCATAACCTCCACGATACACCTTAGAGCCTTATTTATACCCCATTATGACCAATTTAAATCGTCATACCGTCTAAAATATGATATATAGAATTGACTGGTTGGTCACATAAGCAATTATACCTACGTGGCACGTCATTTTTGTATATGTGCATCTCCATGTGTCAATATATGTCTACCTGACATGTAGGCCCACCAGACTGACACCATGGACTCTTCAAGAAATAATTGCAAAAAAAGGAGTGAGTAGGGGATAGAACCCACGACCTTGCTATATTTTTAGTGAGCTAAACCACCATGATACACCAAAGTTTTAGTTATTATTCTGCACAGTTATTCTATTAAAACAACGCTGGCTTTAGAAAATACTCGAATAAATGGCCCAAAAATAGGAGTGGAGGCAAGGCTCGAACTAGAGACCTCTTTCATGTAACAACGGTCTCCAACCACCCCACTACTAACACTATTTGATTGTAGTACCGTGCTTTGGCTTTATGAATATTTCCCGCATTGGTTGGGCCACGGCCTTGCTGGACGGACTCGCCCACCCGCGCCCACGGAGACCTGGCAAGCAAGAGGAGAATTTCAAAAAAGAATTCGGCCACAGGACTCGAACCCGCGACCTCCCCACAATATACCTAGCAAACCAACCACTGCACCACATAATCTTTCCTGTAGGGAGTATGCGTCAGCCCCTTATAAACATTATCCCGTCTATTGGGTCTGGACCTAAATGGGCCATGTCCTCCTTTTTTGAATCTGGGCCACCTATCATTGGGCTAGGCTAGCTTCACAACGGTGCAAAATGCCCAACCACGCCAGTGTCGAGTCAGCGTCCCTAGGCCCACCCATCATTCTGTGCGGCTCACTCTCTCTAGGTGAGAAAAGCTTCTTTTTCTATTTGATTTGGTTTAAAATTCTAAAAAAAGCTTTTATATGGCATAATTCCTATGTTTTTATTGGTAAGCTAAAATAAAATGTTTTCTATATATAAATTGAGCAGAAAATTATGAATATTACATCTATAATTAATTATAGATAACTAAAATTCGAAATTATTTTAAATCTTTAGAAATTACTTAAATCTTGCATAATTCATAACTTTTAATCTATAAATCGTAATGTGACAAATAATATGTCTAAATCGATCAGCGAGACGAGACCGGTCCAACTATGCATTCCATACTTGAAATTTCATAATGCATCATGAAGCCAGAACTGTTTATGCAAGGAAAACTTGATAAATAAAATTGGGGCTGTTCAAAAAAATCTATTTCAAACTACGGTCAAAATGACGGGCATGAAGATAGGGATGAGCCTCGCTAAACTTGTATTGGATATATGAAGAAACATCATATTGTGAGTCTAAAAATAATTATTTTTAAATTATGGCATCAGATTATGGATATCTGAAGAAACATCATATTGTGAGTCTAAAAATCATAAGGTGCTATACTATTTTTGAAAAATGGGGTGATGGCATTCTAAAATGGTCATTTCGTGGTTGCTTCACAAAACGCCCCATTTTTTGCGCACGGAAAATGGAAAATGGTTTTCCCATTTGACAAAAACGAAAACTTCCTCCTGCAACATTGTTCGCCATCCCGGAATGCACATGCATGCACAATATGGGCACATTATCACAAACTATGCCGCGATTCTGGCCATAACACTGGTCGTTTGGCTCGAAAGCCATGAAACCTCAGACATGATAGGTCATTTCTGAGAAGGTTTTTTCGAGACACTTGCAATATATTAAGTTTGGTATTTTTCCTTAAGACTATATCATATAATAATACACCACGCGAAGGATTTGCATTGATCGGACCTTTTTGAATTTTGTATGCCCGTTTCAAACTATTGTCAAAATGGCGGGAATGAAGGTTCTTAGCTAGGGGCTGATCCTCGCTAAACTTGTATTGGATCTCTGAAGAAACATCATATTGTGAGTCTAAAAATCATTTTTTCAAAAGATCATGGGCATCAGATCATGTACCTGTAGTTCAAATCAGACTCACTTCCTACCGATTCGGCAGGAATTTGTCTTTTTCACCAGGGGTGGACGGAAAGGTTTGAGATACACCGGTTGGGACATTTTTCCATGTAAGGTGCTATACTATTTTTGAAAAATGGGGTGGTAGCATTCTAAAATGGTCATTTGGTGGTTTCTTCACAAAACGCCCCGTTTTTTGCGCACGGAAAATGGAAAATGGTTTTTCCGTGCGACGAAAAGGAAAACTTTCTACTACAACATTGTTCGCCATCCCGGAATGCACATGCATGCACAATATGGGCACATTAGCACAAACTATGTCGCGATTCTGGCCATAACACTGGTCGTTTGGCTCGAAAGCCATGAAACCTCAGACATGATAGGTCATTTCTGAGAAGGTTTTTTCAAGACACTTGCAATATAGTAAGTTTGGTATTTTTCCTTAAAACTATATCACATAATAAGACACCACGCAAAGGATTTGCATTGATCGGACCTTTTTTGAATTTTGTATGCCCGTTTCAAACTATTGTCAAAATGGCGGGCATGAAGGTTCTTAGCTAGGGGATGAGCCTCGCTAAACATGTATTGGATATCTGAAGAAACATCATATTGTGAGTCTAAAAATCTTTTTTCAAAAAATCATGGGCATCAGATCATGTACCTGTAGTTCAAATCAGACTCACTTCCTACCGATTCGGCAGGAATTTGTCTTTTTCGCCAGGGGTGGACTGAAAGGTTTGAGATACCCCGGGTTGGGACATTTTTCCATCTAAGGTGCTATACTATTTTTGAAAAATGGGGTGGTAGCATTCTAAAATGGTCATTTGGTGGTTGCTTCACAAAACGCCCCGTTTTTTGCGCACGGAAAATGGAAAATGGTTTTCCCGTTCGACGAAAAGGAAAACTTCCTCCTGCAACATTGTTCGCCATCCTGGAATGCACATGCATGCATAATATGGGCACATTAGCACAAACTATGCCGTGATTCTGGCCATAACACTCGTCGTTTGGCTCGAAAGCCATGAAACCTTAGACATGATAGGTCATTTCTGAGAAGGTTTTTTCGAGACACTTGCAATATACCAAGTTTACTATTTTTTCTTGAAACTATATCACATAATAATACACCACGCGAAGGATTTGCATTGATCGGACCTTTTTTGAATTTTATATGCCCGTTTCAAACTATTGTCAAAATGGTATTTTGTGTTTTCTGAATCAACCAACCAAAACACAGGAAATCACCTCCCACAGATCATCCATATATATGGACCTAATCTGCACCGTTAATTTCCGATCCAACGCCTGGTCACTCACGAGAAGAAGCACACCGTACCCACAGGCCTAACCCTAACCTCACCAAACCTCCCCTCGCGCTGCCGATTCTCCCCTCTCCCTCCCTCATCTCTCCGTCGCCACCCTCACCCCCATCACTCCCGATCGCCATCGCGGATCTCTGCTCACCCCCATCACCGATCTCTGCTCGCCCCCTCCACCTAGCACCACAACCTATCTCCCTCTGTCGCTCTCCTTGACAACACCACTAATGGCAACCTAGATCGCGTACGCGCCGCCGGGGATCTCGCGGATGCGGATGTGGATGACGTGGATGGCATGGAGGCGTGCTGGCTCCTAATACTCTATGCGGGCGACGTCGGGACCAAGGGTGGGGTTGGGTGGATAGAGCCAGCAATCTACTGATCTGGCTCATCGTCCTCCTCTACCTCCGGACCCCCACGAGGCGCACGAGCTACCTCATCATCCTCCTCTACCTCCGGATGGCCCAGGTCCCGTATACACCATCTACCTCATCGCCATCCTCAAGTACCTCGCCGCTGAGGTAAACCCCATCTCCTCTCCCCTCATTTCGTTCTCCCTGCACGCTCGCTCATGAACGTCTCACCAGAGATTTGAGGCCCTGTCTGTTTTACTAGTGTGGTGATGCTGTAGGTTGCTAGAGTAGTTCTTGCTGAATGTTTTGGAACCAGATATTGATGATGAAACAGGTAGAAAGGGAGACACGAAATCATGTTCCTGTTATTACTAGTTGTGGATCTGTGATTGCAAAAAAATACTCATATGATTGCCATTTTATGCCTAGCAACTAGCAATTGGTCTATCTAGGAGCTATTAGTACCAAAATTTGTTGGATTGGCTGGATGACCTCTATTCTAGCACTCTTGTACTGCTAGCTTTAGGGAAGATTAGTTCCTAATTTTGTGTATATCCTGATGCTCTCTATGTGAGGTCCCTGGCTCCCCTTTCTGCTAGCTTTATCACTTTATTTGATAGGTCCATGGCTCCCCTTTCTCTTCTACTCTCTATGTGAGAGATGGGTATACAATTAGTCTGATATAGCTTTCTCAAATGCTATTGTAGGTTTCCTATCTATGCCTGCTGTGTGTGTGCACTGTCTACGTTCCTGCCAACAAATGCAAGAAATCTTCTAGCTAGGAATAAATATATTGGGCAAGTTTGGGTACATTGTTGTAGTATACATATGGCCTTTCTGTTTGTGAGATGTGCTATTTTATACTCAATCTATGAACAATAATATTGTCACGAGGCTGCTAACCACAAATTGTATAGAGGCCTGCCATATTCTTCATCATTATTGCATCCTCTTCTTTTACAACCGCTAAATGTACATCTGACATTTCACTTACTTCCATCTTCTTCTTGTCTGTGTTTTGCAGGTCAACACTTGCATTCTTTAATCGTGCCCTATCCAGCAGCTACTACCACCCCCCACCAAGCTAGGATCTCGCATCAACCTGATCTTGCCAAAGAGGATGTTGGCGTCATGCTGCTAGGCCATCCACGACAAGGACTCCTCCTCCAACATGATGATGGACATTATGGTGACGGGGGTAACCTCACTCTCTCCAAACCTGCCACTGGTTTCCTATCATTGCATTGTGTATGGATATTCTATGCAAGTTTGGTATAGTGTGTTGTATACTCTCTAAAACAACACCATAGAATAAGCACTTGCCCCTAATTTTCCTACTATAGCATACTACGTACTGTATGGAATCTGGAGTGTTAATAGTATGTCTATCCACATTATGTTTGCTCCCCTGGTATAGTTGAGCTAGCAATATGTAGTCAATCATCCGATTTGTGAAATTACTAGGTCTGATTCAGAGAGGGCAGTAAGCTGTCTGTTTCACCCATTAGTTTTACTCAAACAAATAACTAGATGGAGTACATTGTGATATAATCATAATGTAAATTCAAAATCACTTGTAGTGATGTATTGCTTATGAGTACATTGTGATGGAGTTCTGCATTTTTCCCTTGTGTTGTAGATAACAGTACCAGTAACAGTGAGAGTACTCGAATAATGTTTGTTTCACTATGGATGTTGTAACAAATACTCAATGGAGTCTATAATGAAATTCTAGTACTATTGATGCTCAAATTTGATTTTACGGCTTTCCTGTAGGCTAAAAAATACTGTTGTAGCCTTGTAGGGTCCGTACACAAATCGGAGTACCATATTGGAGTCTGTGAGGCAATAACTGAATGAGCCTACAGGGTCATATGGAATTAGAGGTATATTTTCATCTATCTCTAAATGAACTCTCTTTCTTACATCTTGCTTCTGTTTTAAATGAACTAGAGGTACTATAGTGGCAGCTCTCTTATATGACATACACTAGTACTTGCAACACATCAGCTTAAAGCTAATGCAGTTTCTTGTTAAAATAATCCTGTGCACACTGGCTAAATATTCCAGGAATAGGAAGAAAGTCAGACCATAAACAGTCCAGGCTAGTGTAAGAAACCATGTCAACTAAAACTTCTATGCCATCTCTCTATGATCGCTGAAAATTAGAGTAGATTATCCTCTCGAATTAGAGTGGTCTATATATGCAAAAGTTTCTCTATCTAAAACTTGCTCTTTCTTTCTTCAGGTGCCCCCGGACTCCAGCTTCAAGCCTCCACTGGAGCGTGGGCACAAGGAACGGGAGTTGGAGCCCTGCAAGGATCTGGTGTCTTCGACCTGAGTAGCTAAACAGAGGTGCTGCAACAGTGCTGGACTGGTCCACGAACTAGACTATGGTCATACAGGTCAGTTCTGTAATGTACTGGACATGTTTTAATGATAATATGTGAAAGCATTGTATGGAAAATACTGTTGTTGCCTATTTTGTGATCAAGTGTGCCATTCAATGAACTAATTTTTCTTGCCAGCATTATATTCACATGGTGTATTGTATTTACATTAAAGAAATCATTTTGGTGTCATACTGTACTTAGTAAGATGACCTGGCAATATTTGGACTAGTTGGAGAATTTATCAACAAATACGTGCTGCATTGTTACTCTAGGTGCCAAAATGATATTAAAATGTCTTGCATGTTAAAATCTCTTGCATTGTTACATTTGCATCTCTACTGTTTCATAATAGCTACCAATTATTTGCTATATCCTGACTCTAAGAACTTGGCTTTTCTTCTCTTTTCCAGGAGTTCCAGCCAAAGAAATTCGAGAAAAGCTTGAAGACCTATAATTTTAGTGCTACTTGTATTCTAACAGTCAATTTTTTTACTATTTGGCATGAACCATGTAATGACTGTGTAATAGACTAAGACTACTCTTGGTTGTTATTTGAAATTCCATGCCTTCTATGTTTCAGTTAAACAAATGCTATGTAATATGATGAATAGAAATTTGCTGGGCAGAATCATCTTATAATTTTCGGGATAGAAGAAATATGGAAAAATGGCTGAAAATTGTACTGGATTTAATATTATTTGGCCTCTAAAGAGGCCAAGGCCCAAATTATATTGAGAAAAATGTTTCAGAAAAATAGGAAAAGCTAGGAGCTAATTGGACAGTAAAAAGGCCAAGGCCCAAAATTGAAATGCCAAACACAATGGTCAGAGCCCATAACACATATGAACCATGGCATGAAGTAAAAGGCCAGAATTATTGGGCTCATCCCATGTCAGCAACCGAAATGGACTGGGCTAATTTCGATTTAAGAGGATTTAATTTCGTCACAATTTTTCCATGTAGGATCGGCCACGTAGGATCTGACTTGGCCAAGCTAGATGGCCCATGACAATATTGGATCGTCATAGACGTTATGACGATCCAATATCGTCATAGACGGTTATGACGATTTTACCAAAATTGTCGTTATAGTTCATTTGCGATGCCCAGCTTTCGACGATCTCAAAATCGTCATAGAATCGTCATAAACAGACTACTATGACAATTTTGTGATGAAAATGGAGGGTCATATATAGTCAGATTCCTTGTAGTGATATGGATCCACCATTTTCATTTCATGTGTAATATTTCACATACCACATATGGATCCACCAGTGTAATTCCATGTGTGTTCTTTTCACAGACCACATATGGATCCACTAGTGTCATTGCATGTGTGTTATTTTCATTAACCACAGCTAGAGTCATTGCATGTCTGTTCTTTTCACAAACCACATATTGAACCACCATTGTCATTGCATGTGTGTTCTATTCACAGACCACATATGGATCCACCATTGTCATTGCATGTGTTTTATTTTCACATACCACATATGGATCCACCAGTGTCATTTCATCTGTGTTCTTTTCACAGACCACAGCTAGAGTCATTGCATGTTTGTTCTTTTCACAAACCATATATGGAACCACCAGAGTTCATTGAATGTGTGTTCTTTTCACAAACCACATATGGATCCACCATTTTCATTGCATGTGTGTTCTTTTCACAGATCACATATGGATCCACCACTGTCTTTGCATGTGTGTTCTTTTCATAGACCACATATGGATCCACCAGTGTCCTTGCATGTCTGTTCTTTTCGCAGACCACATATGGATCCACCAGTGTCATTTCATATGTGTTCTTTACACAGACCACATATGGATCAACCAGTGCGATTGCATGTATGTTCTTTTCATAGACCACATATGGATCCACCAGAGTTCATTGCATGTGTGTTCTTTTCACAGACCATGTATGGATCCACCAGTGTCATTGAAACGTGTGTTGTTTTCACAGACCACATAATGGTCCACTAGAGTTCATTGCATGTGTGTTCTTTTCACAAACCATATATGCATCCACCAGTGTCATTGAAATGTTTGTTCTTTTCACAGACCACATATGGATCAACCAGTGTCATTGCATGTGTGTTCTTTTCACAGACCACATATGGATCCACCATTGTAATTGCATGTGTGTTCTTTTCACAGACCACATATGGATCCAGTAGTGTCATTGCATGTGTGTTCTTTTCACAGACCACATATGGATCCACCAGTATCATTGCATGTTTGTTCTTTTCACAAACCACATATGGATCCACCAGAGTCATTTCATGTGTGTTCTTTTCACAGACCACATATGGATCCACCAGTGTCATTGCATGTGTGTTCTTTTCACAAACAACATATGAATCCACCAGTGTCATTCCATGTGTGTTCTTTTCACAGACCACATATGGATCCACCAGTATCATTGCATGTCTGTTCTTTTCACAAACCACATATGGAACCACCATTGTCATTGCATGTGTGTTGTTTTAACAGACCACATATGGATGCACCATTGTAATTGCATGTGTTTCTTTCCATAGACCACATATGGATCCACCAGTGTCATTTCATGTGTGTTCTTTTCACAGACCACAGCTAGAGTCATTGCATATCTGTTCTTTTCACAAACGACATATGGAACCACCAGAGTTCATTGAATGTGTTATTTTCACAAACGACATATGGATCCACCAGTGTCATTGCATCAGTGTTCTTTTCACAGACCACATATGGATCCACCAGTGTCATAGCATGTGTGTTCTTTTCACAGACCACATATGGATCCACTAGTGTCCTTACATGTTTGTTCTTTTCGCATACCACATATGGATCCACCAGTGTCATTTCATGTGTGTTATTTTCACAGACCACATATGGATCAACTAATGTCATTGCATGTGTGTTCTTTTCATAGACCACATATGGATCCACCAGAGTTCATCGCATGTGTGTTCTTTTCACAGACCATGTATGGATCCACAAGTGTTATTGAAATGTGTGTCGTTTTCACAGACCACATATGGATCAACCAGAGTTCATTGCATGTGTGTTCTTTTCACAAACCATATATGGAGCCACTAGTGTCATTGAAATGTTTGTTCTTTTCACAGACCAGATATGGATCCACGAGTGTCATTTCATTTGTGTTCTTTTCACACACAACATATGGACCAACCAGTGTCATTGCATGTGTGTTCTTTTCACAAACCACATATGGATCCACCATTGTAATTGCATTTGTGTTATTTTCACAGACCACATATGGATCGACATGTGTCATTGAAATATTTGTTCTTTTCATAGACCACATATGGATCCAACAGAGTTCATTGCATGTGTGTTCTTTTCACAGACCATGTATGGACCCAACAGTGTTATTGAAATGTGTGTTGTTTTCATAGACCACATATGGATCCACCAGAGATCATTGCATGTGTGTTCTTTTCAGAAACCATATATGGATCCACCAGTGTCACTGAAATGTTTGTTCTTTTCACAGACCACATACGGATCCTATAGTGTCCTTGCATGTGTGTTCTTTTCACAGAGCACATATGGATCCACCAGTGTCATTTCATGTGTGTTCTTTTCACAGACCATAGCTAGAGTCATTCCATATCTGTACTTTTCACAAACCACATATGGAACCACCAGAGTTCACTGAATGTGTTTTTTTCACAAACGACATATGGATCCACCAGTGTCATTGCATCTGTGTTCTTTTCACAGACCACATATGGATCCACCAGGGTCATAGCATGTGTGTTCATTTCACAGACCACATATGGTACCACTAGTGTCCTTGCATGTCTGTTCTTTCCGTAGACCACATATGGATCCACCAGTGTCATTTCATGTGTGTTATTTTCACAGACCACATATGGATCAACTACTGTCATTGCATGTGTGTTCTTTTCATAGAGCACATATGGATCCACCAGAGTTCATCGCATGTGTGTTCTTTTCACAGACCATGTATGGATCCACCAGTGTTATTGAATTTTGTGTTGTTTTCACAGACCACATATGGATCCACCAGAGGTCATTGCATGTGTGTTCTTTTCACAAACCATATATGGATCCACCAGTGTCATTGAAATGTTTGTTCTTTTCACAGACCACATATGGATCCACCAGTGTTATCTCATTTGCGTTCTTTTCACAGACAACATATGGATCAACCAGTGTCATTGCATGTGTCGTCTTTTCATAGACCACATATGGATCCACCATTGTAATTGCATGTGTGTTATTTTCACAGACCACATATGGATCGACCAGTGTCATTGAAATGTTTGTTCTTTTCATAGACCACATATGGATCCACCGGACTTCATTGCATGTGTGTTCTTTTCACAGACCATGTATGTATCCACCAGTGTTATTGAAATGTGTGTTGTTTTCACAGACCACATATGGATCCAACAGAGATCATTGCATGTGTGTTCTTTTCACAAACCATATATGGATCCACCAGTGTCACTGAAATGTTTGTTCTTTTCACATACCACATATGGATCCACTAGTGTCCTTGCATGTGTGTTCTTTTCACATACCACATATGGATCCACCAGTGTCATTGCATGTGTGTTCTTTTCACAGAACACATATGGATCTAGTAGTGTGATAGCATGTGTGTTATTTTCATAGACCACATATGGATCCACAAGAGTTCATTGCATGTGTGTACTTTTCATAGACCATGTATGGATCCACCAGTGTCATTGAAACATGTGTTGTTTTCACAGACCACATAATGATCCACCAGAGTTCATTGCATGTGTGTTCTTTTCAAAAACCATATATGGATCCACTAGTGTCATTAAAATGTTTGTTTTTTTCACAGACCACATAAGGATCCTCCAGTGTCATTGCATGTGTGTTCTTTTCACAAACAACATATAGATCCAACAGTGTCATTCCATGTGTGTTCTTTTCACAGACCACATATGGATCCACCAGTATCATTGCATGTCTGTTCTTTTCACAAACCACATATGGATCCACCAGAGTCATTTCATGTGTGTTCTTTTCACAGACCACATATGGATCCACCAGTGTCATTGCATGTGTGTTCTTTTCACAAACAACATTTGGATCCACCAGTGTCATTCCATGTGTGTTCTTTTCACAAACTACATATGGATCCACCATTTTCATTGCATGTGTAATCTTTTCACATACCACATATGGATCCACCAGTGTCATTGCATGTGTGTTCTTTTCACAGACCACATATGGATCCACCAGTGTCATTACATGTGTGTTGTTTTCATTAACCACAACTAGAGTCATTGCATGTCTGTTCTTTTCACAAACCACATATGGAACCACCATTGTCATTGCATGTGTGTTCTTTTCACAGACAAACTATGGATCCACCATTGTCATTGCATGTGTGTTCTTTTGACAGACCACATATCGATCCACCAGTGTCATTTCATGTGTGTTCTTTTCACAGACCACAGCTAGAGTCATTGCATATCTGTTCTTTTCACAAACTACTTTTGGAACCACCAGAGTTCATAGAATGTGTTCTTTTCACAAACATATGGATCCACCAATGTCATTGCATCTGTGTTCTTTTCACATACCACATATGGATCCACCAGTGTCATTGCATGTGTGTTGTTTTCACATACCACATATGGATCCACTAGTGTCCTTGCATGTCTGTTCTTTTCGCAGACCACATATGGATCCACTAGTGTCATTTCATGTGTGTTATTTTCACAAACCACATATGGATCAACTACTGTCATTGCATGTGTGTTCTTTTCATAGACCACATATGGATCCACCAGGGTTCATCGCATGTGTGTTCTTTTCATAGACCATGTATGGATCCACTAGTGTTATTGAAATGTGTGTTGTTTTCACAGACCACATATGGATCGACCAGAGTTCATTGCATGTGTGTTGTTTTCACAAACCATATAGGGATCCACCAGTGTCATTGAAATGTTTGTTCTTGTCACATACCACATATGGATCCACCAGTGTCATTTCATTTGTGTTCTTTTCACAGACAACATATGGATCAACCAGTGTCATTGCATGTGTGTTCTTTTCACAGACCACATATGGATCCACCATTGTAATTGCATGTGTGTTATTTTCACAGACCACATATGGATGGACCAGTGTCATTGAAATGTTTGTTCTTTTCATAGACCACATATGGATCCACCAGAGTTCATTGCATGTGTGTTCTTTTCACAGACCATGTATGGATCCACCAGTGTTATTGAAATGTGTGTTGTTTTCACAGACCACATATGGATTCACCAGAGATCATTGCATGTGTGTTCTTTTCAAAAACCATATTTCGATCCACCAGTGTCACTGAAATGTTTGTTCTTTTCACAGACCACATATGGATCCACTAGTGTCCTTGCATGTGTGTTCTTATCACAGACCACATATTGATCCACCAGTGTCATTGCATGTGTGTTCTTTTCACAGACCACATATGGATCCAACAGTGTGATTGCATGTGTGTTATTTTCATAGACCACATATGGATCCACCAGAGTTCATTGCATGTGTGTCCTTTTCACAGACAATGTATGGATCCACCAGTGTCATTGAAATGTGTGTTCTTTTCACAAACCACATGGATCCACCAATGTCATTGCATGTGTGTTCTTTTCACAGACCACATAATGATCCACCAGAGTTCATTGCATGTGTGTTCTTTTCAAAAACCATATATGGATCCACTAGTGTTATTGAAATGTTTGTTATTTTCACAGACCACATATGGATCCACCAGTGTCATTGCATGTCTGCTCTTTTCATAAACCACATATGGATCCTCCAGTGTCATTCCATGTGTGTTCTTTTCATAGACCACATATGGATCCACCATTTTCATTTCATGTGTGTTCTTTTCATAGACCACATATGGATCCACCAGTGTCATTGCATGAGTGTTCTTTTCACATACCACATATGGATCCACCAATGTCATTGCATGTGTGTTCTTTTCATTAACCACAGCTAGAGTCATTGCATGTGTCTTCTTTTCACAAACCACATATGGAACCACCATTTTCATTGCATGTGTGTTCTTTTCACAGACAAACTATGGATCCACCATTGTCATTGCATGTGTGTTCTTTTGACAGACCACATATCGATCCACCAGTGTCATTTCATGTGTGTTCTTTTCACAGACCACAGCTAGAGTCATTGCATGTCTGTTCTTTTCACAAACCACATATGGAACCACCAAAGTTCATTGAATGTGTGTTCTTTTCACAAACTACATATGGATCCACTAGTTTCATTGCATGTGTGTTATTTTCACAGACCACATATGGATCCACCAGTGTCATTGCATGTGTGTTCTTTTCACATACCACATATGGATCCACCAGTGTCATTTCATGTGTGTTCTTTTCACAGACCACATATGGATCCACCATTTTCATTGCATGTGTGTTCTTTTCACATACCACATATGGATCCACCAGTGTCTTTGCATGTGTGTTCTTTTCACATACCACATATGGATCCACCAGTGTCCTTGCATGTCTGTTCTTTTCGCATACCACATATGGATCCACCAGTGTCATTTCATGTGTGTTCTTTTCACATACCACATATGGATCAACCAGTGTAATTGCATGTGTGTTCTTTTCATAGACCACATATGGATCCACCAGAGTTCATTGCATGTGTGTTCTTTTCACGAACCATGTATGGATCCACCAGTGTTATTGAAATCTGTGTTGTTTTCACAGACCACATATGGATTCACCAGAGTTCATTGCATGTGTGTTCTTTTCACAAACCATATACGGATCCACCAGGGTCATTGAAATGTTATTCTGTTCACAGACCACATATGGATTCACCAGTGTCATTTCATGTGTGTTCTTTTCACATACCACATATGGATTAACCAGTGTTATTGCATGTGTGTTCTTTTCACAAACCACATATGGATCCACCTTTGTCATTGCATGTGTGTTCTTTTCATAGACCACATATGGAACCACCATTGTCATTGCGTGTGTGTTCTTTTCACAGACCACATATGGATCCAAAAGTGTCAGTGCATGTGTGTTCTTTTCATAGACCATATATGGATCCACTAGTGTCATTCAAATGTTTGTTCTTTTTGTTGGGTTCGCAGCATAGAAAACAAAAAATAACCTACGATGGGAACTATACGCCAAGATCTATCTACTAGATACAAGCAACGAGTGGATATACATCCATAGAGAACTTACCTTCGAAGACAACAAAGCTTCGTTAACGAGTTGGAACTCGTGGATGATGTAGTCGTACACTTGCCGATCTCAAGATCGTGATGAAGTCCAGCCGGTCCGGCTGTAGCACGTCCATTAGATCCAGCTCCAGCAACTCCAGCACCACCAAGTCCAGCACCGCAAAGCAGTAGTGCATCCGTGATCGCACACATGTCCGGTACCCCCGACAACCTCTGTCCCTCGCTCCAGTAAAGCACGGAAGCAACAACTCCTTTCCAAATAAAGCCACCGGGAAGATGTATCCCATTAATCCGACACCATGGGGAATAACTAGAGGGGGAGAGAGATCCTTCACGAGGAGGTGTGTGTTGTGAGGAGGAGAGGAGGGCCTTTTATAGGGAAGAGGGGGCACCCAAGGGCCATGACGTGGCAGCCATAGTGGTGCCCCCACCTCTTCCACATTCATGTGGGTGGAGCTCCCACTCCCATAAAAGGCCTCCACTCAAAATTCCACTCACACATGCATTAAATTCCCACCAAATTTAATGCAACCTCTCATTAAATAAAACTATTTTATTTATTTTATTCGGAATTTTGTCAATTACATTAATTAACAAACATTCACATAAAACCCAACATTTCAATATCACATGCAGAACCAGTTTCTGCAATTTCACCCGAAACAATTCTGGTTTCCATCGAAATGATTCCATCGCTTTCTTAATCTTTATCTAAAACATATTTTCTCCTAAATGGTGTTGGTATCCCTTAAGTGTGTCACCCTATGGTTCTCGAATAATGCAGACATGATCGAGACCCCTCTCCGATCAATAATCAGCAGCGGGACCTGGAGATCCGTACTGACTCCCACATATTCAATGATGACTCTGGTGATCGTGTGAACCTTTAACGTCGTAACTAAATCCCTTTGTCTCGCGATATATTACATGTCTAAGATTCGATCATTAGCATCCAAATACCTAGTTTGATCTCGTTACCGACATGCACGCTTTTCTCGTTCCCGTGATATAACATTCTAGTGATCACATCACTTGCTTGCAAGCTATTTCAGTGTGATATCACAGAGAGGTCCAAGAGTATATCCATCCGTTATCGGGTTGGACAAATACCACTCTTGATCCATGAGCCTCAACATAACATCTTCGTAGCACTGAACCCACCTTTATAGTCACTCGGTTAAAGTGTGACGTTTGATGTTATGAAGATACTCTTCCGTTGTTAGCAATTAACATGATCTCATGGTCTAAGGACTAAGATTACTTCGTATGATGTTATAGCAATATAAACCCATATGGATCCTCCAGTGTCATTCCATGTGTGTTCTTTTCATAGACCACATATGGATCCACCATTTTCATTTCATGTGTGTTCTTTTCATAGACCACATATGGATCCACCAGTGTCATTGCATGAGTGTTCTTTTCACATACCACATATGGATCCACCAATGTCATTGCATGTGTGTTCTTTTCATTAACCACAGCTAGAGTCATTGCATGTCTCCTCTTTTCACAAACCACATATGGAACCACCATTTTCATTGCATGTGTGTTCTTTTCACAGACAAACTATGGATCCACCATTGTCATTGCATGTGTGTTCTTTTGACAGACCACATATCGATCCACCAGTGTCATTTCATGTGTGTTCTTTTCACAGACCACAGCTAGAGTCATTGCATGTCTGTTCTTTTCACAAACCACAGATGGAACCACCAAAGTTCATTGAATGTGTGTTCTTTTCACAAACGACATATGGATCCACTAGTGTCATTGCATGTGTGTTATTTTCACAGACCACATATGGATCCACCAGTGTCATTGCATGTGTGTTCTTTTCACATAGCACATATGGATCCACCAGTGTCATTTCATGTGTGTTCTTTTCATAGACCACATATGGATCCACCATTTTCATTGCATGTGTGTTCTTTTCACATACCACATATGGATCCACCAGTGTCTTTGCATGTGTGTTCTTTTCACATACCACATATGGATCCACCAGTGTCCTTGCATGTCTGTTCTTTTCGCATACCACATATGGATCCACCAGTGTCATTTCATGTGTGTTCTTTTCACATACCACATATGGATCAACCAGTGTAATTGCATGTGTGTTCTTTTCATAGACCACATATGGATCCACCAGAGTTCATTGCATGTGTGTTCTTTTCACGAAGCATGTATGGATCCACCAGTGTTATTGAAATGTGTGTTGTTTTCACAGACCACATATGGATTCACCAGAGTTCATTGCATGTGTGTTCTTTTCACAAACCATATACGGATCCACCAGGGTCATTGAAATGTTATTCTTTTCACAGACCACATATGGATTCACCAGTGTCATTTCATGTGTGTTCTTTTCACATACCACATGTGGATTGACCAGTGTTATTGCATGTGTGTTCTTTTCACAAACCACATATGGATCCACCTTTGTCATTGCATGTGTGTTCTTTTCATAGACCACATATGGAACCACCATTGTCATTGCGTGTGTGTTCTTTTCACAGACCACATATGGATCCACAAGTGTCAGTGCATGTGTGTTCTTTTCATAGACCATATATGGATCCACTAGTGTCATTCAAATGTTTGTTCTTTTTGTTGGGTTCGCAGCATAGAAAACAAAAAATAACCTACGATGGGAACTATACGCCAAGATCTATCTACTAGATACAAGCAACGAGTGGATATACATCCATAGAGAACTTACCTTCGAAGACAACAAAGCTTCGTTAACGAGTTGGAACTCGTGGATGATGTAGTCGTACACTTGCCGATCTCAAGATCGTGATGAAGTCCAGCCGGTCCGGCTGTAGCACGTCCATTAGATCCAGCTCCAGCAAGTCCAGCACCACCAAGTCCAACACCGCAAAGCAGCAGTGCATCTGTGATCGCACACATGTCCGGTACCCCCCGACAACCTCTGTCCCTCGCTCCAGTAAAGCACGGAAGCAACAACTCCTTTCCAAATAAAGCCACCGGGAAGATGTATCCCATTAATCCGACACCATGGGGAATAACTAGAGGGGGAGAGAGATCCTTCACGAGGAGGTGTGTGTTGTGAGGAGGAGAGGAGGGCCTTTTATAGGGAAGAGGGGGCACCCAAGGGCCATGACGTGGCAGCCATAGTGGTGCCCCCACCTCTTCCACATTCATGTGGGTGGAGCTCCCACTCCCATAAAAGGCCTCCACTCAAAATTCCACTCACACATGCATTAAATTCCCACCAAATTTAATGCAACCTCTCATTAAATAAAACTATTTTATTTATTTTATTCGGAATTTTGTCAATTACATTAATTAACAAACATTCACATAAAACCCAACATTTCAATATCACATGCAGAACCAGTTTCTGCAATTTCACCCGAACCAATTCTGGTTTCCATCGAAATGATTCCATCGCTTTCTTAATCTTTATCTAAAACATATTTTCTCCTAAATGGTGTTGGTATCCCTTAAGTGTGTCACCCTATGGTTCTCGAATAATGCAGACATGATCGAGACCCCTCTCCGATCAATAATCAGCAGCGGGACCTGGAGATCCGTACTGACTCCCACATATTCAATGATGACTCTGGTGATCGTGTGAACCTTTAACGTCGTAACTAAATCCCTTTGTCTCGCGATATATTACATGTCTGAGATTCGATCATTAGCATCCAACTACCTAGTTTGATCTCGTTACCGACATGCACACTTTTCTCGTTCCCGTGATATAACATTCTAGTGATCACATCACTTGCTTGAAAGCTATTTCAGTGTGATATCACAGAGAGGGCCAAGAGTATATCTATCCGTCATCGGGATGGACAAATACCACTCTTGATCCATGAGCCTCAACATAACATCTTCATAGCACTGAACCCACCTTTATAGTCACTCGGTTAAAGTGTGACGTTTGATGTTATCAAGATACTCTTCCGGTGTTAGCAATTAACATGATCTCATGGTCTAAGGACTAAGATTACTTCGTATGATGTTATAGCAATATAAACATAATGACTCTGATCGTAATGCTATACTTCGGATGAATGTTCATCACATCATTCAACCAATGTTGTGACCTTGTTATTAACGACATCCAATGTCCATTATCAGGAAACCTTGATCATCTTGTTAATCAACGAGCTAGTTTATAAGAGAGGCATAACTAGGAACTTTCCTTTTGTTTATTAAACACAGATGTATTAACGTTTCCAAATTGATACAATTATAGCATGCAAAATAAACATTTATCATAAACAAGGAATAAGATAATAACCACTTTATTATTGCCTCTCGGGCATACTCCCTTCAGTCTCCCACTTGCACTAGAGTCAATAATCTAGTTTGGAAAAACTTTTGCGTATTGAACACCTATGGCTTTCTAGTGTTGCATATACGCAATTTCTAGTGGTTAACATAATCTCTGGCTCTGACAGTTTTAGGTCCGTGTGTATTTGCATGTCTTTGCGTCTCTACACATCACTCATTCTCAAATGAGATGGCATTGTATCAATTTGGTCCTTTGGTGATACCTTTAGTTCGTTCGAGTTAAAATATGTTGATATTATTACCATACAATATATCTTCATAGTATTAGCCCACTTTGAACCACACCTAGTTTGATAACAAACTACTTAACACAAATGCCCTCCTTTGCTGCTACTATAGCAGTCATATACTTAGCCTTTTGTTGTAGTATCCATCACAATGTCTCAACTTTGGAACTCATCCAAATCCATCGTGGAACATCCTTTCTATTACATTGTGCCACCCATAGTCTAAATTGAGATAAATTTAATTTGTATCTTGTGACAAAACTAGTATCAATGTAACACTTTACGATGAACTACCTTTAACTATTTGTCACTGATACATGATATATTCTTAGTTCTTCCAAAGATCATAAGAATATATTTACCATCGTGCAATGATCATCCTATGAATCATTCTGGTATGTGCTCATAACATTTAGAGCATAGGACATATCTGGATATATCCATATCACGGTATAATCGATCAAAATATTCATGTGATTTTACTCACCAAGTGTTGAAACACTTGAATCTTGATACAATCCTTTCCATGCAGCAAGAACCTTTCTTGTTGTTTCCATATTGAACCCTTTCAATATCTCATATATGTACGTCTAGCATAATCATATTAGCGCCTCAATCTATCCATATAGACATTGATGCCAAATATTCCGGTTTTGCCCAAGTCTTTCATCGAAATCCTATTTTAATGAAATTCTTAACTTGTGTCAATAAAAGATACATCATTTCCAATCAAAAATATGCACTCTGCATAATGTATTGGAAACTTCTCTCTGTTCTCCCACTTAATTTCTTGCAAATGCAAGCATCTTCATCGTCTCTGATGAAATTAAACTCCTTTAACATTTTCATCATGGTGAAGATTCCAACTCCGCTATGCTCACTTCAACTATTGAAGTTTGCATGCCCTTTTAGCACCCATTGAATTAACAAAACCGTTCCGACCATGTCATGTACACGTCCTAGGTAACCATTCTATTAGAAGAACCTTGTTTTGTTTATTAAACTACCATATACCAAATTATATGTAGTGGTTGCTACATTAATCCGTCAAGACTAAATATCGCTATGAAAGATCAAATCTTGTCATAGTCAACTCCTTGAACATTGCCGTAAACTTTTTTCTGACATGTCGACTATTTCATAGATGTTAAGCATCCATGTCTATTTCTTTATAGATCCAATCAAGACCAATAGGCTTCACGCCTTTCCAGAGGGTCTTCCAAGTTCAGAGACATAATTTCTTGTGTATGGATACTATTACGGATTCTACGACTTCTAGTCATTTTATGGAGTCAGGGCCCATCGTCGCTTCTTTCCATGCAGTCGGTTCATCATTATCAAAATAATAATGCCTTCTGTTTCAAATCTTACTGTTTGATTCTTACCCACCCACATGGTTCAATAAGAACTCTAATCTCCAAGATCACACCCTTTGTAATCACGGGAGCCATGAGCATTGTGGCCGCCACCGGGACACTTTCCGGCGCTGCGCTACTTAGCACATATAGCGACAAACTCTTTTCACATGGTTCAACAACCTTATCAAAGTTCTATTGTCCTCCCACTTAACTTTTCATGAAAAATTCCTTCTCAAGAAACTTGACGTTCCAAGCGACAAACTCTTTTGTCCTCCGTGTTATGGAGGAATTCCCAACAAATTCTTTGGGATAACCTATAAAGACGTGCTTATCCGACTTTGGTTGTAAACATTTTACTTATGCATAGCATACCAAAATTTAAGAAAAGACAATTCGGGTTTTATCCCAAACCATAACTCATATGGTGTCATTTCAACGGATCACGATGGTGCTCTTTTTAGTGGAAAAGCGGTAGTCTCTAAAGCTTTAATCCTTAAAACATAATGGCAGTTTTATAAATGACACCTTTGATCTTACCATGTCAAACAAGGTTTGATTTGATCTCTCGAACATACCATACTCATGTGGTTTATCGGGAAATGCAAATTCATGGAACAATTCCTGAAATCTTAGGCGTTTTGCTAAACCTGTAGCTCAAATATCTTCCTTTATGATCAAATCATAAACTCTTTTATTTTCTTGTTACAATGATTTTTCACTTCATATTGAAAGTCTTTGAACAATTTTCAAATGTTTCATACTTCTTCCTTATTAAGTAAATATATAGATATATTCACTCAAATTTCTGGAGAGAAAGTATATGAAGCAAAAAGATCCATCGCATATGGCTATACATAGTGGACTATATACATCAACATGCATAATATCCAATAAGTTAGTCAGCCGTTCCTCTTTGTCCCATGAACGGAGTTTCAATTATTTTGAGGAAAGTTTCACAAGCTTCAATTGATCAAAATCAAAAGACTCCAAAAATCCCTCAACATGGAGTTTCTTCATGTTCACTTTCCAATATAATTCAAATAGCGATGACACTTCATAAGTGATCTTCTAATCATTTGTCTTGTGACATTTTATCAATAATGTTTATGGATGTGATTTCTCCAACTAGACTTGTAAAAGTTCATCCATCCTTTATGGAATACGGTAATTATTTGAACAACCATTGTTCTCGTAATACCAGAAGAAAATAACAATTATTAAAACAAATCTTGAAGGCTAGGTTTGACGACAACAAAAAACGTAATAACACTTTATTTGTTTTTGATGAACATATCACTTATTCTCTTGCTAGATAGTTAGGCCGTTGCAGTTCATGAATTGTGTTGTTCTATATGACACTTCACACCAACCAATTCAGTATCCAATACCTAAGAACCACATTGTTTAACAAGCAAGGACTACAACCATAACATGTGTATATTCTATATACCTAAGTTGGACATCTCCAAACTTTTCTTTTCTGCCAAATATTTAATAGATTCTCTTTCAACAACTCCTTTTCTTTTAAAAGAATCTATCAACATCAATAGTGGTGTCATTCACATGACACATAGTACAAAGTGTATATAGTCAAATACTAATACCTTTGGACTTGCACTTTGAAGTGGATCACCATCATCAAATGTTTGGTGTTCTTTCAAAAATCCATTCTTTAGTAATCTATTAGTGTAGTAAACATTTTACTTACATATTCTATTCATCCTTATCATGCCAACTTTCATGATCAAGCTACTATAGCCTATAAGGAAGAATCACGAGTATAATGTTAGTTCCAAAACCTTTTTGGGAGATCCAGATGCCTAGCATCTTCATCCTTCATAAATTCTGATACAATATGAGAATATGTATTTTGCTAAATTATACTCTATCATAATGAAACCAAAAACATTGTTTCAGATATCACAATATCTTCCACACATGATGGTTTCTGAAACAATTTTTCAGCTCCTAGATAATCTTGATATTAAAACAACTTTTGAATATCAATAATCATGGAGGCAAACATGATACTTTAGATACTAACATTGGAATTCTTACTCTTGATTTAATACTACTTATTAAACTTCATGGAGTAAATAGAGTTTCCTGAAAGTTTGCAATAGGACTTCTAAACCTCAAATTGACATTCAAAATAATACGATACCAGTTTGTAAAGTAAATATCCAGAATTCCATAGTTCTATTATCTCAATTAAAACTAAGCATAAGGTAGTGAACAGACGCCAATGGCTACAATAAATTATGCAAATTCACTTCGATTTAGTTTATGACCAATTGAGTTCTACTAATCCAAATTAGAAATGAACTCCCACTAAAAAACGACATCCCTCGTGCCTTTTTGGTATTACATGAACCAAATCCACTACACCAAGTCTGATCATCACGTGAGTCGGTTTAGCTTCAAAGGCGAGCATCTATATGGGCATCATATCAACTATATGACTCATGCTTAACCTTTAGGTCCGTGTTACGAGGCCATGTCTGTACATGCTAGGCTCGCCATGTAAGAACCTTAGTATTCGCGTGTGTAAAACTGTCTTCCACCCGTTGTATGAAAGCGCGGAGTCGAGTACACCCGATCATCTCGTGATGTCTCGAAACACGATCCATAGAATGGTGCATACTCAAGGAAGAACACATTTTATCTTGATATCTAAATGAGGGATCATCTTACAGTGCTACTAAAAGCGCTAAACTAGCAGTATAAGATGCAAACATCTAATGTGTAAAGTGAGATGATATGGTCCATGCATTTTATCTCTATCATTTGCATCGTGGTATGATCTCTATCATTCATTTGTGTGTAAGGTCAAGGTCTATGGAACTTACACGTTAAGTGTGTTGTAATAGTATCTATCATACCTCTACTTACAACAATACTATATAAAGACACTAGCCTAGCAACGATCTAAACTAGACGACTCAAATTTATACATTGAAAGTTTTACGTGGCTTAGGGCTTTCAGAGATAGAACCGGTCTTACCTACGAACATGGAACCACAACAAGGATAACCAAGTTATTAGCAACTCGTTGTAAATCAGATATTGACTATAGTAGGAGAGACAGACACCCGCCAGCCACTTATGCAAAACTAGTTGCATGTCAGTCGTGGAACCGGTCTCATGTGCGATGACATGTAAGGTTGGTCCGGGCCGCTTCATCCCACTATGCCACCAATATTCAAAATACATGAAAGAAGCAATAACATGATCATCATCGCCCACATATAAACATATGTGTACTACCCGTGCAAAGCACCTACGCATAGATCAGGTTCTGATACCACTGTTGGGTTTGCAGCATATAAAACAAAAAAATTCCTACGATGGGAACTATACGCCAAGATCTATCTCCTAGATACAAGTAACGGGTGGATATACATCCATAGAAAACTTACCCTCGAAGACAACAAAGCTTTGTTAATGAGTTGGAACTCGTGAATAATGTAGTCGTACACTTTCCGATCTCAAGATCATGATGAAGTCCAGCAGGTCCGGCTTCAACACGTCCATCAGATCCAGCTCCAGCAAGTCCAGCACCGCAAAGCAGCGGTGCATCCGTGATCGCACACACGTCCGGTACCCCGACAACCTTCATCCCTCGCTCCAGCAAAGCAGTGGAAGAAGCAACTCCTTTCTAGATAAAGCCACCGGGAACATGTACCTCGCTAATCTGAGACCATGGGGAATAACTAGAGGGGAGAGAGATCCTTCACGAGGAGGTGTGTGTTGTGAGGAGGAGAGGGGGGATTTTATAGGGAAGAGGGGGCACCCAAGGGCCATCGCGTGGCAGTCCTGGTGGTGCCCCCACCTCTTCCACATTCATGTGGGTGGAGCTCCCACTCCCATAAAAAGCCTCCACTCAAAATTCCACTCACACATGCATTAAATTTCCACCAAATATAATGCAAGCTCTCACTAAATAAATCTATTTTATTTATTTTATTCAGAATTTTGTCAATTAAATTAATTAACAAACATTCACATAAAACCCCTGCAACATTTCAATATCACATGCAGAACCAGTTTCTGCAATTTCACCCGAAACAATTCCGGTTTCCATCGAAATGATTCCAGCGCTTTCTTAATGTTTATCTAAAACCTATTTGCTCCTAAATGGTGTCGGTATCCCTTAAGTGTTTCACCCTACGGTTCACGAATAATGCAGACATGATCGAGACCCCTCTCCGATCAATAATTAGCAGCGGGACCTAGAGATCCGTACTGACTCCCACATATTCAACGATGACACTTGTGATAGTGTGCACCTTTAACGTCGTAACTAAATCCCTTTGTCTCGCGATATATTACATGTCCGAGATTCGATCATTGGCATGCAAATACCTAGTTTGATCTCGTTACCGAGATGCACTCTTTTCTCGTTCCTGTGATATAACATTCTAGTGATTACATCACTTGCTTGCAAGCTATATCAATGTGATATCACCACTCTTGATATCACCATTCTAGAGGGCCCATAGTATATCTATCCTTCATCGGGATGGAAAAATGCCACTCTTGATCCATGAGCCTAAACATAACACCTTCGTAGTACTGAACCCACCTTTACAGCCACCCTGTTACGGTGTGACGTTTGATGTTATCTAGGTACTCTTCGGTCTTAGCAATTAACATGATCTCATGGTCTAAGGACTAAGATTACTTCGTATGATGTTATAGCAATATAAAAATAATGACTCTAATTGTAATGATGTACTTCGGATGAATGTTCATCACATCATTCCAACAATGTCGGGACCTTGTTATTAACGGCATCCAATGTCCATGATCAGGAAACCTTGATCATCTTGTTAATAAACGAGCTAGTTTATAAGAGAGGCATAACTAGGAACTTTCCTTTTGTTTATTAAACACACATGTATTAACGTTTCCAAATTCATACAATTATAGCATGCAAAATAAACACTTATCATAAACAAGGAATAAGATAATAACCACTTTATTATTGCCTCTCGGGCATATTTCCTTCACTTTTCAAAGACCACACATGGATCCACCAGTTTCATTGCATGTGTGTTCTTTTCACAGACCACATATGGATCCACCAGTATCATTGTATGTCTGTTTTCGCATAAAACACATATGGATCCACTAGAGTAATTTCGTGTGTGTTCTTTTCATTGACCACATATGGATCCACCAGTGTCATTGCATCTGTGTTCTTTTCACAGACCACTGATGTCTACGCACTTCTATTCTTGTAGACAGTTGTTGGGCCTTCAAGTGCAGAGGTTTGTAAGTGGTAACGGTGCTAGAAAATAGCTTTGATGGCATGTGGTTGACGTGGTAAGAGACTAAAAGCAATCTGAAATAAATATGGAAGCAAGAAAACATGTAACTGATCTAGTTGCAAACGGTATTTCAATTCTTAGAAACAAGGCCTAGGGATCATACTTTCACTAGTGAACACTCTCATATAAATATCATCTCTTTATGATACTACTCTAAACTACTCTCCGGTTGGACACTCTAATCCATGGTAGGGCTATAACAGCACATCTCAAAGTTCGCTTTCCCCATCTAGATAAGTCCACACTGTCACCTTGAGCTCTAGATGGTTCCAACAAACACCACAATTTCATAGAAACATCCAACTCCAAATATAACTCATAATAAGTAATTGTAATCTCTAGCCTAAGTGCCACCATGGTGTGCACGCTGTCACTTTTACACACATGGGGAGAGCAGATATCTATTAAAGCACTTGAGTAGCAAGGTAGATCTACTTGATTACAAAGCTCATGATCACAATATGATCATGCATAGAGAGAGAGAGAGATGAACACATAGCTACTGGTAGAACCTTAGCCTCGAGGAAGAACTACTCCCTCATCATCATGGGAATGAACAACGGCGATGGAGATGGTGGTGGAGATTGATGGAGATGGCTCCGAGGGCACTTCCCCGTCCCGGCAGGGTGACGGAACAGAGAGTTTTTGTCCCCAAATGTCCCCTTCGGTGTCGGTGTGCTGCGAAACTTTTCATGGCTGGAGGCTCGATTTTATAGGGTTTTCTCATAGGGGGCTTCTTATAGGCGAAGGGGCAAGGTCGGTGGCCGGCCAGGGGGCCCACACCATGCCCTGGTGCGGCCTAGGGCTGCCCGCGCCAAGGGGTGGTGTGGCCGCCCTGTGGCCCCCCTTCGTCTCTCCTTTGGACTCCATGTGTCTTCTGGTAAAATATTGACTTTGGCTTTTGTCCCGTCCAATTCCGAGAATATTCATTTTCTGCCTTTTCTGGAACCAAAAACAGAAGAAAACATGCAACTGGCACTATGGCATCTTGTTAATAGGTTAGTCCAATAAAGTGTATGCAAATACTCCAAAGTGTGGACAAAACATAAGAAAGTAGATAAAACCAAGCATGGAAGATCAAAAATTATAGACACGTTTGCAACATATCAACATCCCCAAGCTTAACTCCTACTCGTCCTCGAGTAGGTAAGTGATAAAAAGAAAGAATAATTTTTTGAGGTGACATGCACCATCACAATCAAGACCAAACCATTTGCAAGCATTGAAAGCTGGGATCAAAGTACTCTAACATAGCATGAAAGATAAAGTTCTAACAATAAGACATAGCAACCATGTTGTAACATGAAAAGGTACAAACAAAAGATTCATGAATAACAATGCTTTGCAAGACGCTTGTTTGTTTCACATATAGAAAACATAATGAGAATGGTATTCAGCTTGTCCCTCATAGTGTAGCAAAACATAAATGCATAGGATACCGTCAAAGTTCATAAGGGTGACTAGATACAAATAGTTTAAGAACAAGCAATATCAAAGTTATGCATCAATCAACAAGTCTTGGGACAATGCACATTAAACTAAGAATGGCCACTATGCTCTCCCAATAGGTGCATAAACATAGAAGATGGAGACTCAACATAAAATTAAAAGAAAGGCCTTCATAGAAGGAAGCAGGGATTCAAGTCTCATAAAGAGCTTCCAAAAATTATGGCACTTATTAGCTTTCAGCTCTCATTGCCCCTATCATAAGCATCTTTAAGTGATTAAGGTTAAAGTGAACAAACTCTGGAGTATATGCTTGACAAAGTATAAGTTGGAAATCTCATGTCCCTTGAATACGAGGGCCGCTCCTCATGCTACTCAAGTCTAGTTACCGGTAAGTTCTTGTCATAGTAAGTACATGTGTATCATAGAGAACCGCCAATGGGGTACCCCTTTCCCGATGATACGGAAGAATCCCCATATCAAAATGACAAGGCAAGAAGACAACAAGAATCTTAGCAATCTCCTTATTTACCATGGGAAAATGGTGTTTTTTTCTCTCTTTCCTCTTTTCTCATTTTTTTTTGTTTTTCTAAATCCCTATCTCTTTTTTTATAAGAAGAATGCTTCATAGATTGCTCATTATGGTTACGCTACAGGTTTCCACCATGATTAGGCATGGATTAGACCAGCGGCCTACACGTTTCTCTAACACACATACATAACTCCATGGACCTACAGACTCCCCTTTCATTTCACACACCGACATCTATAAACAAAAGAGCATGATATCAACTGGGTACAATGTACAAGTGCAATGTTGAAAGTGTTCCCCATGACATCATGGTTCTATTAATCCCCGGCATATAAGTGCAAGCATATACAACATAGATGAGACAATGGTTCAAGTTTATTAGGGGCAAGAAAAGTAAAGTGTGCCATCAAGTTCATGAGAGCTTTAATCACTAATTTTCTCATAACAAGTTTAATTTGGAAGATAGATAAAAACATGAATATACTTGGAATAGCAAATGATAAAAGGTAAGTATGGTGTACTCTTTAGAATAACTTGGTTTTATTTGGAGTTGGATGCATGAGTGGAACTCATACTTGGTTATGGATGCTAGCAAAAGACTGAGAGCGACCAACTAAGTGAGCAATAATGGCCATAATCATGCAAAGCAACAAAACATTATTAATTAAAGCATAAAGTGATATTACAAGTCGAAAACTAAAGGATCATAGAGGCTATGGTGACTTGGGATAGTCTTAACATGGTGTGAGCATGCGCCAAGTCAACCCAAATAAAGCATCAAAGGAGAATACCACAATACTATGCTTTAATATGCTAAAACAACGCATGATTCTTTCAAGGCACATTAAGCAATCTCAATTGTTTATAACATGTCATGCTACAGTAAAAATCACTAAGCATAAAGCCAAAACAATATCAAGTATGGCATGACAAAGCATAGGCCACAGTCAAAAACAAGCTCCTCTTACCACTTAAGCATGAACTTTTCCTACTCTTTTCCAATCCAAAACAACCTATTTGAAAACTAACGTATGAAAGAGGGGGTCCAACCAATTTATTCAAGCAAACTAAGAAAACCAAGCAAACGAAAACTAAAACAAATACGCTCCAAGAACAACACAACTGTGCATGAAACAATAAAAATGAAGTGTTTGGAAGAACCTGAGATTTTTATTGATGAAGAATGGCCCAAGATTTAATGCTGGTACTTCTTGAATATTTATTGGGGTGACACGGGGTGGCATCCCCAAGCTTGAGATTTTGTCCATTCTTCATCTCATTACATCATTCTTTCCCTACACCTCAAAATTTCCTTCATACAAAACTTCACACAATCTTCATTAGCAACATTAGTGCATTCAAAAGATAATAAACCTTTGGGTTTTAGTTTTAAAACAGAAAAAATTTCATTAGAAACACAAGCTACTGTAGAAATTCCCTCAGAAATCTCAATTCACCAAAAAGAACACAAAAAGAAATTGAAAAAGAGGCAAACGCAAATAATGGTAGAAATCTGTCAAAACAGGCTAGCAGGTGAAAACCGATTTTTTGAAAAACCTTCTGTTGCTTAAATCGAAAAGTGTTGAACTAACTAAAGTTAGCTAACAACCTGGGCGATGTATTCAAAAAATTACACCTCAATCCGACATACCGATATTTTTCACAAATTTTTACAGTGAAGCACAAAAATCTGTTTCTGGACAACACTTCTCCAAATCTTACTTCCTTCTCATTAGAGGTTATTCTTGGCACAAAAATCCAATAAAAAATGATAAGGAAAGGTTATTACAGAATTAATAACTTCCAAGACTCAATAAAACTATTGGGTTATCTCCCAAGAAGTACTTTTCTTTAATGCCTTTAAGTTAGGCATGATAGTTTGAGAAGATGCTCGCATAAGAAATATGAATTGAAGTAAAAGAGAGCATCAAGAAGCAAATTCAAAGAAAACTTAAGTCTAACCCACTTCCTATGAAAAATAATATTGTAAAGAAACAAGTCATGAAAGCACAAAGCAACAAGCATAGGAAAGCAAAACAAGTGCAACTTCAGAAGTTTCAACATAAAGAGGGGAAACTTAATTTTATTCAGTAGAATCATGAATAAAATTAACAATATAACAATCAGATAAAACATTCTTATCATGAGCCACATGCATAAAAGAATTAATACTCTCCGCATAAACATAGTCATTCTTATTAATTGCAGTAGGAGCAAATTCAACAAAATAGCTATCATTATTATTCTCATCACCATAATCATAAAATATAGGAGGCATATTGTAATCACAATTAATTTTCTCCTCAATAGTAGGTGGACTAAAAATAGCATATTCATCATTGTAATCATCATATATTGGAGGCATAGTATCATCAAAGTAAACTTTCTCCTCTGTGCTTGGGGGACTAAAAATATCATGCTCATCAAAACCAACTTCCCCAAGCTTAGACTTTTCCATAGCATTAGCAATAATGGTGTTCAAAGAATTCATACTAATAACATTGCTATTAGCATGCAAATAAAGTTCCATAGGTTTTTTAATTTTCTCTTCAAACACTTCATATCCTAACTCAAGATAAATACTATAAAGCTCTCTAATTTTGTTGTTGTTTCCCATTAAGCCTAACTAGTGAAAATAAAAACAAAAAGCAAAAACATATAATTGCAGAATCTAAAGGAAGTAACTTCGAGCACTCACACACCAGCAACCGCAATAGACGATAGCTTAGTAGCCAAAGGATGTGAGTACCTTTTACCTTACCTCCCCGGCAACAGCGCTAGAAAATAGCTTGATGTCTACACACTTCTATTCTTGTAGACAGTTGTTGCGCCTCCAAGTGCAGTGGTTTGTAGAATAGCAGCAAGTTTCCCTTAAGTGGATTACCCAGGTTTATTGAACTCAGGGAGGAAGTGGTCAAAGGTATCCCTCTCAAGCAACCCTGCAATCAAGATACAAGAAGTCTCTTGTGTCCCCAATACACCCAATACACCTGCTAGGTGTATAGGTACACTAGTTCGGCGAATAAATAGTGAAATATAAGTGGTATGGATAATTATAAGTGGTAACGGTGCCAGAAAATAGCTTTTATGGCGTGTGGTTGACGTGGGAAGAGACTAAAAGCAATCTGAAATAAGTATGGAAGCAAGCAAACATGTAACGGATCTAGTTGCAAACGGTGTTTCAATGCTTAGAAACAAGGCCTAGAGATCATACTTTCACTAGTAAACACTCTCATATAAATATCATCTCTTTATAATACTACTTTGAACTACTCTCTGGTTAAACACTCTAATCCATGGTAGGGCTATAACAGCACACCTCAAATTTCGCTTTTCCCATCTAGATAACCCCACAATGTCACCTTGAGCTCTAGATGGTTCCAACAAACACCACAATTTCATAGAAACATCCAACTCCAAATATAACTCATAACAAGTAATTGTAATCTCTAGCCTAAGTGCCACCATGGTGTGCACGTTGTCACTTTCACACACATGGGGAGAGCAGAGATCTATTAAAGCACTTGAGTAGCAAGGTAGATCTTGATTACAAAGCTCATGATCACAATATGATCATGCATAGAGAGAGAGAGATGAACACATAGCTATCAGTAGAACACTTAGCCTCGAGGAAGAACTACTCCCTCATCATCATGGGAATCAGCAACGACGATGGAGATGGTGGTGGAGATTGATGGAGATGGCTCCGGGGGCACACCCCCATCCCGGCAGGGTGTCGGAATAGAGACTTTCTGTCCCCCTGAATCTCCCCTTCGGTGGTTGTGGAACTTTTCGTGGCTGGAGGCTCTATTTTTAGGGTTTTCTCATCGAGGGCTTCTTATAGGCGAAGGGGCAAGGTCGGTGGCCGGCTAGGGGGCCCACACCATGCCCTAGCGCGGCCTAGCTCTACCCACGCCAAGGGGTGGTGTGGCCGCCCTGTGGCTCCCTTCGTCTCTCCTTCGGACTCCATGTTTCTTCCGGTAAAATATTGACTTTGGCTTTTGTCCCGTCCAATTCAGAGAATATTCATTTTCTGCCTTTTTTGGAACCAAAAACAGAAGAAAACAGGCAACTTCCACTATAGCATCTCGTTAATAGGTTAGTCCAAGAAAGTGTGTGAAAATACTCCAAAGTGTGGACAAAACATAAGAAAGTAGATAAAAACCAAGCATGCAACATCAAAAATTATAGGTACGTTTGCAACGTATCAACCACATATGGATCCACCAGTGTGATTGCATGTGTGTTCTTTTCACAGCCCACATATGGATCCACCATTTTCATTGCATGTGTGTTCTTTTGGCAGACCACATATGGATCCAGCACTGTCATTGCATGTGTGTTCTTTTCATAGACCACATATGGATCCACCAGTGTCATTGCATGTGTGTTCTTTTCATTAACCACAGATATAGTGCTTGCATGTATGTTCTTTTCACAAACCACGTATGGAACCACCATTTTCATTGCATGTGTTTTATTTTCACAGACCACATATGGATCCACCATTGTCATTCCATGTGTGTTCTTTTCATAGACCACATATGGATCCACCAGTGTCATTTCATGTGTGTTGTTTTCACAGACCACAGCTAGAGTCATTGCATGTCTGTTCTTTTGAAAATCCACATATGGAACCACCAGAGTTCATTACATGTGTGTTCTTTTCACAAACCACATATGGATCCACCTGTGTCATTGCATGTGTGTTCTTTTCGTAGACCACATATGGATCCACCAGTGTCATTGCATGTGTGTTCTTTTCACACACCACATATGGATCAACCAGTGTCATTGCATGTGTGTTCTTTTCACAGACCACATATGGATCCGCCAGTGTCATTTCATGTGTGTTCTTTTCACAAACCACATATGGATCAACGAGTGTCATTGCATGTGTGTTCTTTTCATAGACCACATATGGATCCACCAGAGTTCATTGCATGTGTGTTCTTTTCACAGACCATGTATGGATCCACTAGTGCCATTGAAATATCTGTTGTTTTCACAAACCACAGATGGATCCATCAGAGTTCATTGCATGTGTTTTTTTCACAAACTATATATGGATCCACCGGTGTCATTGAAATGTTTGTTCTTTTCACAGACCACATATGGATCCACCAGTGAAATTTATGTGTGTTCTTTTCACGGGACACATATTGATCCACTAGTGTCATTTCATGTTTGCTCTTTTCACAGACCATAGCTAGAGTCGTTGCATGTCTGTTCTTTTTACAAACCACATATGGAACAACTAGAGTTCATTGCATGTGTGTTCTTTTCACAAACAACATATGGATACACAAGTGTCATTGCGTGTGTGTTCTTTTCACATACCACATATGGATCCACCAGTGTCATTGCATGTGTGTTCTATTCACAGACCTCATATGGATCCCCCAAGATCATTGCATGTCTATTCTTTTCACAAACCACTATGGATCCACCAGAGTCATTTCATGTGTGTTCTTTTCACAGAACACATATGGATCCACCAGTATCATTGGAAGTGTGTTCTTATCACAAACCACATATGGATACAACAGTGTCATTGCATGTGTGTTCTTTTCACAAACCACATATAGAGTCATTGCATGTGTGTTCTTT